>JANUWF010003122.1:0-26523 GCA_026120185.1 Voacanga thouarsii
CAACCTTCAATCACCACTATTCATCCCAAATAACTCCAAGAACCTTCAAACCAACTAGGATTCGGTCCATACTCACTCATAGGACACTGTATAACATAAAAAACACCAAAGTTGATCTTCTATTTAGATTAAACACACTTTTTCAGTTAAGAACAATAAGAACATCAAGAAAGTAACTTTAAACAACTTGGAACTAATTCGTCTCATCATCACCATTTCAGTATCATCCTAATCTCTTTCTCTCTATCTCTCTCTCTCTCTCTTGGTCGAACCTAGGATGGCCATTCTTGGACAAACTTCAACTAAGGAAGGACTTTCAAGCACTCAATGACCTCCATTAAGCAAGGCAATATCTTTATCTAACGTTCATCAAATCTAGTTTTTCTTTCTTAATTTTCTTTTTAAATTATCAAACTCAAGACTCTTAGATGATGGATTTGATAGATTGATTGAATGATGTGGGATTGAAGATATGTATATGGGTGAGAGGAATGGATTTAAGACATGAGAATTGGAATTAATGTTGTGACTTATGGATTATGCTTTAGGATCGTTATATGTTCATTATGATTAAGAGTTTTATGGATGTTTTGATGTATGATAGTCATTATAATACCATGGTTGATTAGGCCTTCATGATGTTATTTTTTAATAAATCCCTAGATATTATTATGCCTAGGAGAATATCATCCTTGTTGTGATGTATATTAATTCAAGTCTATTTTTGGATAAATCGACATGTTATTTGTTGAATCCATGTACGTATGAATATGTGTATGGATTTTCTCTAACAATAAAATTATTGTAAGAACTACCTTTATTATTTTTAGAATTATTCTTGCTATCATTATTATTATTATTATTATAATTAATATTATTATTTAATTTAATTGACTAATTTCGATAAACACAAATATTTTTGAAACTACTAATTATTTAAAATATTGGTATTTTATTAGATAAATAAGTAAAATATTTTTATCAAACATTATTAAATATAAATAGTATTAGAATTAATTAATATCAAATGTCTTTTATATTCATATTATTATTAGTTTGCCTTACTAAAACTTTTATTTACACTCATAAATATTATTTATATGAGAATAATTTATTTATTATTATTTTATTTGGTATTTATTATTTATTATTGAAATATTACTTATTATTTGTAATAATATTATTTATTACCAATATTATTTAGGATTTATTATTAATAGTATTCATTATTTATTGCTAATTTTATTTATTATAAATATTACTCATTATTTATTATTTATTTTAACTTATTAAATTAAAATTTTTCTATAAAATATTTTATCAACTAGTTTTAAAGGTTAATGCATTGTTGTCATAGCTAGATGTTGTTGTAGTTAGTTGAGCCTAAGAGTTATTTATTTAAGGCAAGTATTGTCTGGATGTTGGACTTATACCCCGTATTTACCCTATGTGGGGTTAAGTTACTTTGAATTACCTTGGAAGGCTATTGTACCAGGAAGAGCAAAAGATCAGGTAAGTTCCTGCATAAAGCTGTTTGAAGATCAAAATTATCATGGCAAGTCAAACATGATGTATACGAATTATACCATGAATGCAATTATGGACAATTTTCCTTTCGAAAGGAATACACCACTTTTTATTTGTGAAATTTATTTGAGACTTGCCAGCTCTTTCTTTTATGATTTTTTCTCAATTTGCATGCATGAACTATTTTACCTGAAGCACTCAAAGCACACACGGTCTTACTGAGATTTATATCTCACCACCTTTTATACCATGCTTTCAGGTCGGTCCTGCTATAAAGGTTATGAAGTAGAGATTGCCTTATTTTAAAGACTTATTTCTTTTCCTATGTATTTCATTTGAGAGACTCTAACATAAATTTATTTATTTTTGGGAATTGTTCATATATCATTTGAGTTGTAATAAGTTTGATTTAGATTATTACTTTCCTTTCTTTTGTGAGTCCTAGTTATAAAGACCCCTTGTCCTAAAGACGGGACGACATCCTTAGCCCTAATAGGGTACGTTGGTAGTGGGGTGTTACACGACCTACCTTTGAAACCTTCAATGCAAAAATGGATGAGATGAGAAGAGATATTGTTACACCCCACCTTTTTACTTTCAATTGGCTACTATTTGTAATAGGATCAGAATTTGTATTGATGTCTAGAACAAAAGTTGATTGGTGTATTGAGACGAATACTTTGGTGAAATAAAATTTTGTCAGTACTTGGATGTAATTATTAGATTTGTTCTACCTGTACCCTAATTTTTTTGAAGGCTATTATTATGAAAAAAAAAAAAAAGAATTTTAGGGTACTCTAGGAAAAAAAAATTGATCAGTGCAATGAAACGCACATTTTGATGGAAATTATGCTACCCAGGGTATCGGGGACATTTTCGTTATTTTGATCGCACTCGCGACTTTGACTGCAAATTTGATTAAGTAGAGAAGGAATTGAAGAATTGAAGTATTGAAGTATTACCAAATGGATTCAGTGAAATTTTTGGAGTTGAAGGCGAAATAAAATATTTTTTCGATTACTGGACCCGATTTAGTTATTTTCGAAGAAAATAGGAAAAAAATAGGAAAATGCAGTTGAAAAATGGGACGTGTGGTTTCAAATGATTGGTGGCCAAGGACAAATGTCAAATAATACGAGGATGCATGAAATATTGATGCATGAAAGGCTTCTTAAATAAGTTTTGCAAAAGAAAATTATGAAAAATGTGGAACAAGGCGAGATCGCGACACGTGTAAAGTAGCCACCATTCATTTAATTGAGCAAAATCCTATTGGTAATTATTTTGACCAAGAATGGTGGTGGAATCAGTGGGAAAACCGGCCAAGAGCTTAAATGAAGAAGGGAGGAAGAAATAAGGAAGAAAAGGAAAGGAAAAATCAAGAAAAATTAGAAAAAGAGAGAGAAACTATTGTTCTTGAAGAAGTTGGAGATTCTTGGAGCAAATTTAAGCTAGAACACCTTATACACAAGGTAAAGTCCTATATTTCAAGAATTAAAGTTGTAGATTTCATTACGGTGATAGTTTTGATATGAATTTTAACATGAAAACGTGAGATTTGTGATGATTAAAATGATTATTGTGTACTATGTGAGACTTTATGTGTGAAAGTGTGTGTCCCGGTTGGATAAAGGATTCATAGGCTATATTTTGTATGGTGAATAAGGTTATTTGAATGGAGATTTAAAGGGTTGTTCATGATTGAGAAGAAAGATGGTAGAGTTGGGATAAAAATGGGGTTAAAAGTTAAAGAAAATGGATTATGATTATTTTTGAACGTTGATGTTAATTATATGTTATTTGCATAAGAACTTAGTGGCTTTCTTGAACCTGAAAATCTGAAGAATTAATCTTTTTTGAAGTGGATTAAGGGTTAAATAGGTGTTATGAATCAAGAAGCATAAGTAGGTGAAGTTGTTTTGTGAAAATGGATTAAAAATTAGAAAACTACTGGGGCTGTTTTTGCCCAGTAGCAAGTCACAAGGACTAGAAACCTAGAAAGGGCCAATGTAGAATTAAAGTTAAGAGTCTTACGGTCATTTTGGTATATCATAGAGCTGAATCGAAGTTGTAAGTTGAAAGTTTTGTCCAAAACAAAATCATGTATCAAAACAGCGAAATTTCAGAATTTTGCTTGGAACATGGACGAATTTAGGAATGATTAATTGTGTGATTTTGGATGAAATAATTGGGGAAACGTGAAGTAAATCCATTGTTTATGAAGGGAGAAAGGATGCGAAAAAAGGAAAATGAAAGAATTGAAAAAATGACGAAAAAACGACAAAAACGAAAATTGAACGTTTTCCTTGACCGTTGGCCCCTGTCGGCTAAATGTTGGTTGTATGTTGGCTACCCATCAGGCATGTCGGCTAACTATCGGCTATTTTCAACCAAACATGAATTGACCCAAAAATGATATTTGGTGTAGGTTTAATGACAAACGGCCAACGGAGCATAAAAAGCGGTAGAAACGAAGGTTAAACGGCCGTGAATGGAAAGAGTTGCTTAGGACACGAGGTGAGTCCCTTGGATTTCTAAAACATTTTTGAAGGCTAGTGTGCTTTGTTTTTCCATGAAAATGTTTTATACCATTTTGAAAATTCCTGAATAGGCTTAAGATTTATCTGAGCAAGAATTAATTTATGCCATTTTAGACTTGAATGAACTTTATACTTGGCTTGGAAACATGTTTAGAGTATGAATTTGTGAATCTAATCCTTTTAGATTAAATATTTGGGATTTTTAGAAAATGGTGATTTTTGGAATCGGGTATTCTTAAATTGACTAGAATGCCCTTAATGGAACATTTTATGGAGATGTGTTTGGAAACTCTAAATTTAGTCCTCTTTTTGGATTAGAATTTTGAATTTTTTAAAATGAGTTCCTTTTTGAATCGGATATTTAGAAAATGATCTAAATATCCTTATTGGAATGTTTTATAAAAACCTTTAGAATTGAGTATTCGATAAATGACCGAAATATTTTTGTTGAAACTTTTGTGAATACTTTTTAAATGGGTAAGGATAAAATGACCCGAATACCCTCGACAAGTCTTTTGGAATTGGGTATGGGTAAAATGACCTGAATATCCTTGGAAATGACTTTTGTGATCGAGTACTGGGAAAATAACCCGGATACTCTTGGAAACATGTTTTGATTTGTGAATAGAAATCTTTATCCTGTTTCAACATGCTTTTAGAAAATGATCTCTTGTGATGAGATTGACTTTTGGAAAACAACCTTTTGATCCTTGAAATTATTTTATTGGCTTGATGTGCCATGGATCGAATTGATTTGCTCTGCGGAGCCTATGTGAATGATGATCTGACTTGCGAGTCAGTGGAATCAAATTCTTTAAAATGTTATTTTGTCCTAAAAATTTTTTGATTTGAAAATCCTACAGGATCAAATAACCCTCTGGCTTGATCAATCAGACGGGGTTGGTATTGTTAACGTTGAGTACTCAGCAAGAACTTTGACCTTTGTACTAGCTCATGTTAGAGGTAATTGACCCCAAGTAACCTAGCTAGTTCTGGGGTTTGTTTTACTTCAAACAGGGTGACAGGACATTGAGATGAGTCGTCTTGGCTAGTCGTTTAGCACCTGGCAATTGCCCTATCTGCGGGCGCTTCTTGATTTTGAGTCATTCGCTGGATGCCGGCGGGGACACTCGATGCATTTGACTCTTTACCGCCTCAATGGTGATTGACGTAAGGATTGAGACCCTTGGCTTATGGTGGCAAGTAAAAGATTGTGTGCTACAGTAGACTAGGTGTGAAACCCCACCTAAAGCCAACCAAAGAGTAAGGGGGTCGGGGTGCATATCATATTTTTTTGCAAGAATATATATATATATATATATTTGAATGATTTTATGTGCCTTATAATTATGATTTATAGTCTAGAAGGCTTAGTTATGCTTAATGAGTAGGAAGGGTAAAATGATAATTTTTTCTTGAGGTCAAAATAGGAAGATAGCTTGGGGATTAAATAGGAAGAATATTTGGGAGAGAAAATAAGAACAAGAGTGGTTGTGGTTTAGTGGTTAGAGCCTTGGAATTAAACTCTAAGGTCTTGAGCTCAAATCTCATCATTTAAATTTTTGTCATGATTATTTTAATTTAAGGTGGAATTATCGTCCCTTGCATTCCATAAGTTAAAATAGGAGAGTTGTTCTAGGGGAGTCATGAAGGGAATGTTCTAATCCTATTCTTATGTCCTAAAAAGTATTCTTAAGGGATTCATGTCCTTTTATTTCCTAGCCTACCCTAAATTCCTTACCAATTAAATTTGTTCAATTTATCCAAATTTATGTTTTAATTCCAGAAAATTCAGCATGGTTTATTGGCCTTTAAATTTTGAAAGTAATTCTTAGAGGTTGGAGATTGGACTGAAAATAGGGAAGGGGTTAAGGAAGGTTCCCAAGAGAAATTAATCTCCATGGTTGGACCTTCAAACTCCACTCCATAATGTTCATCTTTTCCATGGAAGAAATCAGAAAATTTTCCAGATTCTTGGGCAGCCAAGCTTTCGAAAACCTTAGCCATCTTCCTTACTCAATTGCTGCCAGAAAAATGGCCAAATCACTCAGCTTGAAGACTGAAATTCTTTGCCAAAAATCGGACTGCACAATGCTATGCAAACCAGAAAAAAATTCTGGATAGCTTCGATGCATAGCAGACCAAAAACAAGTTGTTTCTTCTACCCTTCAAACTAGTAAATTACCTCTACTTTTCCTCCATATAGAAGGCTGGAAATCAGCCATAAAGGACTCTCAAATACCTCTCCAAACCCTCTACAAATCGTCTGGAACCTTGCAGAAAAACTGCAAAGCAAATTCCAGCAAACAATTCGAATCTCAACCAGAAAATTTCAGCTTTGCTCCCTCTTTAAGCCTTGTCCAAAAATCACCTCAAACTTTTGTGAGTTTACCTTTGTTCACCCATGAACTAAACTCCATTGCCCCCTCCACTGACCTTACACGATTAGACTCCATAGTCACTTCTCAAATTTCTCATACAATCACTCTAATCAAACTTCCATTTGAAGTTCAAAAATTCCGACAATTGCTCTAGGAAAACACCCTTGGATTAAGCTTCCAAAAACAAAAATTCTCCCACCATTGAACTCAGAATTTTAGCCAGCCTTATAGCTCCTTCAACCCTCATTCATTTCAGCAAACCAGCCGGCTCCATTGTAGCTCCAAGGAACCTCCATCAATCAAACATCATTACCATATCTTTTACCTTAAAACACTCCATAAATTTCTCCATTTGAATTTCAAACAACTAGATTTCTCTCTTCCCTCTAATCTGAAAATCAAAATCCCAGAACCTTCTCAATCATTCAGCCAACCCCTTCGAGCAATTTCGTCCAAGCACTTCTCTCCAATTCTCTCCATTTTCACCAATAACACACACTACCTTTCTTCAAGCCTAAGACCACTTTAAACACCTCCAATCCCTCCTAAAATTCCAGAACATGCCTACATACCCCCTAGAGTCCATTTCTGGATTTTATAACATCAAATCTCGAAAACAAAAATTTGCAATCGGATCAAAAAACAGAATTTTCCTTGAAGTCTCAAGAACATCATCAAGGTAACCAAGAACAACTTTTGTTCATCTTCTTCCCTTCAATCTTTAACATGTCATACGAATATTCTCTCTCTCTCTCTTGGCCGAAATGGTTGCTACAACCATGGCCGTTTTCCATCTCCTCTCTTGGACGGTTCAAGCCTTTCAAGCGTGTGGATCTCCTTAAATCTTCATTGAGATAGTTATCAACCAAGTATTTCTCTTTAACCTTCTCTTCAATTCTAAAGTTATGTCTCTTAAATGTTGATAGAAAGGGATAGAATATGATTGGGGATTGAGTATATGCTTATGTATGAAGGAGTTGAGATTTGTGCATGAGAATGTTTGGCCATGGTTAAGCTTTATGAAATTCCTTGTGGATCAATGCATGTTCTTCACGTCTTAAGTGAGTATGAATGTTTAAGCATGCAAGATATTATGTCACCTTTGGTGAATATGGTATTATATTCTTATTTTCATTGAAGCCATGAGTATGATTATTGTGAAACCCCACCTAAAACCAACCCTAGAGTAAGGGGATCGGGATGCATATCATATTTTCTTGCATGAATATATATTTTTGAATGATTTTATGTATTTTTGAATTGTGAATTATAGTCTAGAAGGTTTAGTTGTACTTATTGAGTTGGAAGGGTAAAATGGTAATTTTGCTTGAAGTGAAAATAGGGAGATAGCTTGAAGATTACATAGGAAGAATATTTGGGAGGGAAAATAAGAACAATATTTGTTGTGGTTTAGTGGTTAGAGCTTTGGTATTAATCTCTAAGGTCTTGAGCTCAAATCCCACCAATTAAGTTTTATCATGATTAAATTTTATTTTATAAGGTAGAGTATTTTCATCCCTAGCATGCCATAAGTAGAAGTAGGAGTGTTGTTCTAGGGGAGACATGAAGGGAATGTCCTAATCCTATTCTTATGCCCTATAAGAATTCATAAGGGATTCATGCCTTTTTTGTTCCTTAGCTTACCTTTATTTCTCACCAACTAAGATTATTCAATTTATCCAAATCCATGTTTTAATTCCAGAAAATTCAGCAAGGTTTGTTGACCTTGGAATTTTGAAAATGACTCTTAGAGGATAGAGTTTTGACTGAAAATAGGGAAGGGTTAAGGAAGGTTCCCAAGAGAATTAATCTCTATGGTTGAACCTTCAAACTCCACTCTATAAGTATTCATCTTCTTCATGGTAGCAATCTAAAAATTTTTTCCAGATTCTTGGTCAGCCTACCTTTCGAAAATTTCAACCATTTTTCTTTCTCAAATGCTGCCAGAAAAATGACCAAATTGTTTAGCTTGGAGACTGAACTTCCTTGCCAAAAATTGGACTGCACAAAGCTGTGCAAACCAGAAAAATTCTGGGCAAGTTTCGTAGCATGGCAGGGCCAAAAACCAAGTCTGTTTGTTCTACCCTTCAAACCAGTAATTTAACTCTGCCTTTCCTCCATAAAGGAAGTTGGAAACCAGCCTTAAAGGACCCTATAATACCTTTCCAAATTCTTTGCAAATCAACTGGAACATTGCAGAAAAAACTGCACAAAAATTCCAGTAAATAATTCGAATGACCAACCAGGAAAAATTCCAGCCTTGCTCCCACTTCAAGCCTTGTCCGAAAATCACTTCTGCTTTCTATGAAATTAACCTTAGTTAACCATGAACTGAACTTCATCACCGTCCCCACTGACCTACACGATGAACACCATAGCCATACCTTAAATTCCTTCTGAAATTACTCCAATCAAGCTTCCAATTAAAGTTCAAAATTCCAGCAAATTACTCCATGAAAACTTCCATGGATTAAGCTTCAAACAACCAAAAATTCTCCCACCATTACACTCAGAATTTTGGCCACCCTATAGCTCCTTCAAACCTCATTCACTTTAGCAAAAACTACAGTAAACCAGTTGGCCATTACGGCTCCAAAGAACCTCCATCAATCAAACCACTCTACCATATCTTGTACCTTAATTCACTCCATAAATTACTCCCTTTGAAATTCAAATCACAAGAATCTATCAAACTATTCGGCCAATACTTTTCAGCAATTTCGTCCAGACTTCTCTCCAATTCTCTTCATTTCTCCAAGAACACCAAGAACACACATAGCTTTCTTCAAGCGTAAGACCACTCTAAACACCTCCAATCCCTTCCAAAAACTCCAGATCACATCTACTCACTCCCTAGAGTCCATTTCTAGATTTTATAACATCAAATATTGAAAACAAAAATCTGCTATCGGATTAAAAACCAGAATTTCTCTTGAAGTCTCAAGAACTCTATCAAGGTAACCAAGAACGATTTTATTCATCTTCTTTCCCTTCAATCTTTAAACAGGATGATATACTAATACCCTCACACACACAATCTCTCTCTCTCTCTCTCTCGGCCGAAATGGTTGGATCAACCATGGCCGTTTTTCTTTTTCTTCTTCCTTCTTGGATGAATCAAGCCTTCTAAGCGTGTGGATCTTCTTGAATCTTCGTCAAGATTGTCATCAACCAAATATTACTCTTTAACCTTCTCTTTAATTCTTAAATCATATCTCTTAGATGTTGCTAGAAAGGATAGAATATGATTGGGGTTTGAGTATGTGCTTATGTATGAAGGAGTTGAGATTGGAGCATGAGGATGTTTTACCATGGTTAAGTTTTATGATAGTTCATGTGGATCGATGCATGTTTTTCATGATTTGAGTGAGCCTGGATGTTTAAGCATGCTAGATATTATGTCACCTTTGGTGAATAGGGTATTATGTTCTTGTTTTAATTGAAGCCATGAATATGATTATGCTTAGTAGATATTTAGCCATGTGATAGTAGGTTTGGATTTAAGCCTTTATTCATGAATTGAATAGTTTGTTGATTGTTGTTGTAGTTTATGTTCATGATTCTTGTTAGCAATTGGAAAATTATGATCATGACCTTGTTGATCCTAAGATATTTTAATTTGCCAATTTTATTACATTAAATAAATTTAATACTTTATTTTCCTCCAATAATTTCGAAAACCCTAGGAAGTTGGATTTGGAATATTAAATGGAATAGTGATATTTTAGTCAAATAAATGATATCTTTTATTAAAAATAATATATATAAATATTTATATATAACAACAATAATAAATAAAGCCTTTTATATAAATAATAATAATAGGAAAAATATTAACCTTGTAGGCCATATATTCATAAATACTATTGAAATTTATTTATTATCTATTGATCAAAATTTAATAAAATTTATTTATTAATTATTTTCTATCTAATACTTATTAATTAAGAGATTAGTAATAATTTATTTTAATATCATCTAGGACTTAGGATCCTTCATCAATTAAACCCTAGTTTATTTATTAATAACAACACTCAAGATTTATATTTGAACCTATAACTTATTAGTAATTATTTTACAACCCCTAGTTATTTTCATTTATCAAGCTAGACTTATTCTATAAAACCCTTTATCATCTAGCTTTAAAGCTTAGGACATTGGGGTCATGATTGTAATAAGTTGAATTAAGATTATTAATGGAAGCAAGCATAGCTTGAGTATAACCATATGGTTTGTGTTTACCTCAGGTGGGGTTAGGTCAGCTTTGGAAGATTTGTGAATTTACAAGCAAAGGATCAGGTAAGCTCCTACATAAACCTATTTGATGACAAAAGGTTACTATGGCAAGCCAAACGCGAAGTGTAAGGACACTCATTTTGTAAAGGCAATTAAGGACTATTTCCTTTCTTGTTCAATCAGACAACTCTTTTGAAAACCAAACAAGTAGTTTTGCACAAACACTAAACTCTTTCTAAAACTCAATTTTGACACGAGTCTTAGAAACTCTTAATTGCTATTTTCGAGTAAAGCAATGCTTTATTCGTTTTCTCCCAAGTGGAACAATCAACATTGAGTACTCAATAAGGGTAGGCTAGTAGTACTAGTTTTGAAGAGCAAGAGTGAGTCTTCTGGTAGGAGGCCACCTCCAGAAGATGAACTCAACTTAGAAAAGCAACAATACTACTTAGTCATGCCGGTCTGAGTTAGCAAATTTCAATCAGATGGACTGTGTGTTTCTGGAATGGACAACTGGTTTGTTTGGGTGCAGAGAATAAAGAGTATCTTACCCGATAGGCCTATCACGTACTTTTTTGTCAGTCTGCACAAAGTGTGGCCTTCTGACCATTGTATGGTCATGAGGCCCAACGTGTGGTAACTCATGGCTTCCCATTTGAGTGGTTGTATTTATTGCGCACATGTATGGTTTGAAAAGCAAAATGCCACCCTTTATTTTAATCCTTATTTGTTGCTTGCCAGCACTTTCTCTTATGCAATTTTTACAACCTGCATTCATGAACTATTTTACCTGAAACACTCAAAGAACACACGGTACTGAGATTTTATATCATCACCTTTTATGCCATGTTTTCAGGTTGATCCTGCTGTGGAGATGAGTAGCGAGTTTGTTGCCTGCTTTGAAGACATTGTGTTATTTAATTTATGTTTTGTTTTGAGAGATAATAGTAAACAGTTTATTTTTTACTCGTTCTTGAATATTGGGTTGTAATAAGTTTAAATTTTTAAGTAATATTTTATTTTCGTTTGTGTGACCTAGTTATAAAGACCCCTTATCCTTTGGACGGGACGACATCCCCGGCCCTGATGGGCCTAGGTAGTGGGGTGTTACAATTATGCTTAGTAGAGATTTGGCCATGTGATAGTAGGTATGGATTTAAGCCTTTATTCATGAATAGGATAGTTTGTTGATTGATGTTGGGGTATATGTTCATGATTCTTGTTAGCAATAAGAAAATTATGGTCATGAGCTTGTTGATCCTAAGTTATTTTAATTAGCCAATTTTATTACGATAATTAAAATTAATACTATATTTTCCTCCAAAGATTTCAAAAACCCTAGGAAGTTTTGGAATTGGAGTATTAAATGAAATACTGATATTTTAGCCAAATAAATGATATCTTTTGTAATATATAAATATTTATATATAATAATAACAATAAATAAAACCTTTTACAATAATAATAATAATAGGTAAAATATTAATCTTGTAGGCCATATATTCATAAATATCATATTTATTAGCTAATCAAGATTTAATTAAATTTATTTATTATTAATTTTACTTATTTTCTATCTATTAATTATTAATTAAGAGATTAGTAATAATTAAATATTTACTTTAAAATTATTATTTAAGAATGACCATTTATTAATATCACCTAGAACTTAGGATTCTTCACCAATGAAACCGTAGTTTATTTATTAACAACACTCAAGATTTATTATTTGAGCCTATAACTTCTTAATAATCATTTTACAACCCCTAGTTATTTTAAAGCTAGTCTTATTTTATAAAAGCCTTTATCATCTAGCCTTAAAGCTTAGAACATTAGGGTCATGATTGTATTAAGTTGAATTAGGATTATTTGTGGAATCGAATATAGCTTGAGTATAACCATATGACTTGCGTTTACCTTAGGCAGGGTTAGGTCAGCTTTGGAAGATTCTTGATTTTGATCAAGCAAAGGATCAGGTAAGCTCCTGCATAAACTTATTTGATGACAAAAAGGTTATTATGGCAAGCCAAATGCGAAGTGTATGGATACTCATTTTGTAAAGGCATTTAAGGACTGTTTCATTTCTTGTTCAGTCAAACAAATCATTTGAAAATCAAACAAGCAGTTTTGCACAAACACTAAACTCTTTCTAAAAACCAACTTTGACACGAATTTTATAAACCCTTAATTGCTATTTCCAAATAAAGCAATGTTTTATTAGTTTTCTCCCAAGTGGGACAATCAACGTTGAGTACTCAATAAGGGTAGACTACTAGGACTAGTCTTTGAAGGGTTAGGGTAAGTCTCTTAATAGGTGGCCACCTCTGAGGGGTGAGTCCTTCCTGAATAGGATGCCAGTCCAGTAGGTCATGCCGGTCCGAGCTAGCAAGTTTCAGTCATGTAGACTGTATGTTTTTGGAGTGGACAATTGGTAAGTTTGGGTGTTGAGAAGGAGGAGTATCTCACCCGGTAGGCCAATCACCTACCTTTTGTCATTTTGCACAAAATGTGGCATTCTGACCGTTATATGGTTATGGGGCCTAACGTGTGGTAACCCATGGCTACCCATTTTAGTGGTTGTATTTATTGTGCACATGTATGGTTTGAAAAGCAAAACATCACTCTTTATTTTTAACCTTATTTATTGCTTGCCAGTACTTTCTCTTATACAATTTTTACAACTTGTATATATGAACTGTTTCACATGAAACACTCAAAGCACACACGGGCTTATTGAGATTTTTATCTCATCACCTTTTATGCCATGTTTTCAGGTCGATCCTACTATGGAGATGAGTAGCTAGATTTGTTGCCTGTTTTGAAGACTTTATGTTATTTATTTTATGTGTTGCTTTGAGAGATGATAGCAAGCAATTTATTTTGGAATTGTCCCTGAATTTTTGGGTTGTAATAAGTTTAATTTTAAAGTATTGTTTTATTTTCTTTTGTGTGACCTAGTTATAAAGACCTCTTGTCCTTTAGACGGGTGATATCTCCGGCCATGTTGAGCCTAGGTAGTGGGGTGTTACAAGTGGTACCAGAGCGTAGGTTTTGGCAAGTATTGATACTGTATGTTCTATTATATTAGGTTCAAATCTTTTATCTAACCTGTCTTGTTCATGCTGTAGGATGGTTAGAATGCTTAGAACTGCAAGGAAAGGGCAGTAATGGCATCCTCCCATTCCTATCTACCCGGAAGACTCGCCGATGCCTCAGCCTATGCTGCAGCCAATTATTCCCTTTGATGATAGCAGTGACGATGAGGTCCTGATCAATTAGCCACCCCCAATACTTGTGATAGACATGGTTACAGATAGTGAAGATGAGGAGATTGATGTGGCGTATGTTCCCTACCCTCCTAGTCTCATAGTAGACTTGTCGACGAGATAGTGATGATGCTGGGGGATAGATTATGAATCTCCACGTAGACCTTCCTTCATACATCCACCCAACCAGGTTGAGATCGAGAAGAGTTCTAGGAAACTCAAGAAAGAGCCAATAGAGGGGTTTGCAAGTGGGGCTGGGATAGACTTTAATAAGATTTCTGGGGGATGGCTATATGAGGCCGACTTTGAAGACTCCGATGAGAATTAGGGAGGCTAAATGCTGTTATGGTTGGGATGTTTTATTTACTGCTTTTCGTAAACTTCTATGTTTAGGAATTTCATTTTTGTTTGCTGTTTTAATTTCAAATTTATGCAAATAAGAGTATTTGAGTACTCTAAGATTTGACGAAAATTTATACACAATTCTTTATACAAAACTTGCATCTGATTTCTTTTTACTTAAATCTGACTGTGAATGCATGCTCAAAATGTTTTAAACATTAAATGCATAAACTCATCATTTGGGTATGGTTTAGAATGGTACCCAAGTGTCGTGTAACCGTATCAGGCAGAAGAGTTTCGGAGGCAGAACCTGTGACACAGGAGGGTGAGACGACTCAAATGCAACCACCCAATCAGGGAAATGAGTGTGAGCCAGATTTGGAAATGGGGTCAGGAGATCCTATTGAAGTGACAATGGGGCAAGCAGTCAGTAAGATGACTGAGATTCTTCAGACTTTGACTGAACGGAGGAATCCAAAGGGAGAGGATGAAGCTTTGGAGCGGTTTCTAAAATTTCAACTGCCCATCTTCTTGAGAGAAGCCGAGCAGGATCAGAAAGCGGAACAATGGATAGAGCAGATGGAAGACATCTTCGCTGTGCTTCAGTACATTGAGGAACAAATGGTGAAGTTTACTGTATTCCGATTGAGGGGCCCAGCTTGGGCATGGTGGCAATAGGTTCAGGATGACTGGGAGATGATTGATCAAGACTGGATATGGGCCAATTTTGTGGAAGCATTCAGAGTTGACTATATCCCTCAATAGATAGTTGAGAATCGGGAAGATGAGTTCCAGAACCTTAAGCAGAGAGGTATGATGGTAGCTTAGTACATAGCATGTTTTACGCAATTGTCAAACTACTGCAAGAGGTTGGTGGACACTGAGCATAATAGAATAAGATAATTTGTCAAGGGGCTAAGGCAGGAATTAAGAAGGGCGTTGGCATCTTCTCCACCAACGACCTACTCGGGGCCGTGGATGCGACCACTGGATCGAGAATGAAGACCGCAATGAGAATGGCACCAAGACCTTTCCTACCACTAAGATAACCACCGAGACCTTTCAGAGGCAGCAATCCAACAAGTGCCCTACTTACCAGCAGTGGTAGAATTGGGGAAAGAAAGAACGGACAACACCGGTTGGTCCTACACAAAATCTTTTGTTATGCCGGCAATGTGGAAAAAGGGGCCACACAGAGAAAAATTTTTGGTCTAAAGGAGGTGAGCGGAAATGTTACCACTGCGGAGACTCGAACCACCTACGGAACGCCTGCCCTAAACTTCACCGTGTCGGGCAAAGAAATTCGGCTCAGATCCCGGGGGCTAATCGATCCAATGCCATGAGAGCATCCAGGAGTGGAGCGCCGAAGCCTCAAGTGAAAGCAAAAGTTTTCGCTCTCAACCGAGATGATGTTGGACCTGATGCGGCAGTGGTGGAAGGTATGTTTACTGTCTAAGGTCGTTCTGTTAATGCATTGATAGACCCTGGATCTACCCATTCCTATTTAAACAAGAACTGTGCATATCATTTTGGTTGGGATGGAGTAAAACTACCTTTTACTTTGTTGGTGAGCATGCCTTTGGGAAAGATGGTGTAAGCAGATCGGTATGTGCGAAATTGTAAAATTGAAGTGGGGAGAGAAAGCTTGGAGGGAGATTTAATAATCTTAGCTATTGATGATTATGATTTGCTATTGGGAATGGATTGGCTAGCAAAGCATGGGGCTAAGGCTGACTATAAGAATAAATCAGTTCAGTTCATTAGACCAGGATGTGATGTGTTGGAGTTTAATGGAAAGAGAGTAAAGAAATTGAAGTATTTGATAGCTGGGGCTAAAGCCCGAAAATTGTTGAAGTAAGGATGTCAAGGATATATGGCTTATGTGATAAATAAGCCGAAGGACCAGTGCACTCTAGAGGATATCGAGGTGGTAAAAGATTTTCCAGACGTGTTCCCTGTAGAACTCATTTCTCTACCTACCACACGTTAGGCCCCATTCACCATGGATCTAGAAGATTTGGTGAAACAAGGTTATATCAGACCTAGCACGTCACCCTGGGGAGCACCTGTGCAATTTGTGTAGAAGAAGGATAGGACTCTGAGGCTGTGCATCGACTATCGGGGCTTAAACAACTTGACGATCAAGAATAAGTATCCCCTAGTTATTTAATTTATCAAGCTAGACTTATTTTATAAAAACCTTTATTATCTTGCCTTAAAGCTTAGGACATTAGGGTCATGATTGTAATAAGTTGAACTAGGATTATTTATGGAAGCAAATATAGCTTGAGTATAACCATATGCCATGTGTTTACCCCAGGTGGGGTTAGGTCAGCTTTGGAAGACTTATGAATTTGCAAGCAAAGGATTATGTAAGCTCCTGCATAAAACTTATTTGATGACAAAAGGTTACTATGGCAAGCCAAACGCAAAGTGTATGGACACTTATTTTGTAAAGGCAATTAAGGACTGTTTCCTTTGTTGTTTTAGTCAAACAAATCATTTGAAAATTAACAAGCAGTTTTGCTCAAACACTAAACTCTTTCTAAAATCAACTTTGACACGAACTTTAGAAACCCTTAATTGCTATTTCCAAATAAAGCAATATTTTATCAATTTTCTCCCGAGTGGGATAATCAACGTTGAGTACTCAATAAGAGTAGGCTAGTAATACTAGTTTTGAAGAGCAAGAGCAAGTCTTCTGGCAGGAGACCCCTTCTAGAAGATGAACTCAACTTGGAGAAGCGATAGTACTACTTAGTCATACCGGTCCGAGCTAGCAAGTTTCAGTCATGTGGACTGTGTGTTTTTGGAGTGGACAACCGATATGTTTAGGTGTAGAGATGGAGGAGTATCTTACCTGGTAGGCCGTACACTTATCTTTTGTCAGTCTGTATAATGTGTGGCATTCTGACCGTTATATGGTAATGGGGCCTAACGTGTGGTAGCCCATGGCCACCCATTTGAGTGGTTGTTTTTTTCGTGCACATGTATGGTTGGAAAAGCAAAACACCACTCTTTATTTTTAACATTATTTAATGCTTGCCAGCACATTCTCTTATGCAACTTTTACAACTTGCATACATGAATTGTTTTGCATGAAACACTCAAAGCACACACGGGCTTACGGAGATTTTTATCTCATCACCTTTTATGCCATGTTTTCAGGTCGATCCTATTGTGGGGATGATTAGCTATATTGTTGCCTGCTTGAAGACTCTATGCCATTTATGTTATATGTTGATTTGAAAGATGATAGTGAATAATTTATTTTGGATTTGTTCTTAAATTTTTGGGTTGTAATATGTTTAAATTTTAAAGTATTGTTTATTTTCATTTGTGTGACCTAGTTATAAAGACCCCTTGTCCTTTGGACGGGGGGACATCCCCGGCCTTGTTGGGCCTAGTTAGTAGGGTGTTACAGGTGGTATCAGAGCCTAGGTTTAGGTAATTATTGATAGGGTATGATCTGCTTTATTAAGTTTAAATATTTTATCTAACCTATCTTGTTTATGCTGTAGGGTGGTTAGAATGTTTAGAATCGCAAGGAAAGGGCAACAATGGCATCCTCCTATCCCTATCTACCCGGAAGACCTACCAGTGCCTCAACCTGCACCGCGGCCAGTTATTCCCTTGGATGATAGCAGTGACGATGAGGTCCCAATCAATGAGCCACCCCCAATACCTGTGATAGACTTTGTTTCTGATAGTGAAGATGAGGAGATTGATGTGGCGTATGTTCCCTACCCTCCTAGTCTCGTAGTAGACTTGTCAACAGATAGTGATGATCTGGGGGGATAGATTATGAATCTCCACGTAGACCTTCCTTCATACATCCACCCAACCAGGTTAAGACCAAGGAGAGTTCTAGGCGACCCAGGAAAGAGATCCAATGGAGGGGTTTGCAAGTGGGGCTGGGATAAACTTCACTAAGAATTCTGGGGGATGGTTATATGAGGCTGACTTTGTAGATTCGGATGAGGATTAGAGCGGCTAAGAGCTGTTATGATCAGGATGTTTATTTACTACTTTTTGTAAACTTCTATGTTAAGGAATTTCATTTTTGTTTGCTGTTTTAATTTCAAATTTATGAAAATAAGAGTATTTGAGTACTCTAAGATTTGACGAAAATTTATACACAATTCTTTATACAAAACTTGCATCTGATTTCCTTTTACTTAAATCTGTCTATGAATGCATGCTCAACTGAAATGATTTAATCATTAAATGCATAAACTCATCATTTGGGTATGGTTTAGAATGGCACCCAAGCGTCGTGTAACCATATCAGGCAGGAGAGTTCCGGAGGCAGAACCTGTGGCACCAGAGGTTGAAACAATCCAAATGCAGTCACCCAATCGGGGAAATAAGAGTGAGCCAGATTTGGAAATGGGGTCAGAAGCACCTGTTGAAGTGACAATCGAGCAAGCATTCAAAAAGATGGCCGAGATTCTAAAGACTTTGACTGAGTGGAGGAATCCCAAGGGAGAGGATGAAGCCTTAGAGCGATTTCTAAAATTTCAACCACCCATCTTCTTGGGAGAAGTGGAGCAGGATCAGAAAGCTGAGCAATGGATAGAGCAGATGGAAGACATATCCGCTACGCTTCAGTACACTGAGAGTGAATGGTGAAGTTTGCTGCATTCCGTTTGAGGGGCCCAGCTCGAGCATGGTGGTAGCGGGTCCAGGACGACTGGGAGATGATTGATCAAGACTAGACGTGGGCTAATTTTGTGGAAGCATTCAGAGCTGAGTATATCCCTCAGTGGATAGTGGAGAAGTGGGAAGACAAGTTTCAGAATCTGAAGCAGGGAGGTATGACGGTAGCTTAATACGCGGCACGGTTCACCCAACTATCAAAGTACTGCAAAAGGCTGGTGGACACTGAACAGAATAGGACCAGACAGTTTGTCAAGGGGCTAAGGCAGGAGTTGAAAAGGGCGTTAGCACCTTCTCCACCAACGACCTACTCAGGGGTCGTAGACACAGCTACCCGGACAGAAAATGAGGACCATAGCAAAATGGCATCGAGACATTTCCAACTGCCAAGGCAACCGCAGGGACCTTTCCAGAGGCAGTAATTCAACAAGTACCCTGCCAACCAGCAGTGGCATAATCGGGGAAAATAAGCTCGGACAGCACCAGCTGGTCCTACACAGAATCTTCCGTTATGCCTGCAATGTGAAAAAAGGGGCCACACAGAGAAGAACTATTGGTCCAAAAGAGGTGACCGAAAATGTTACCACTGTAGGGACTCCAACCACCTGCGGAACGCCTGTCCTAAGCTTCACCGAGTCGGGCAAGGGAATCCGGCTCAGATCCTGGGGGCTAATCAAACCAATGCCACGGGAGCATTCGGAGATGGAGCACAGAAGCCTCAAGTGAAGGCAGAAGTCTTCGCTATCAACATAGAAGAGGTTGGAACTAATGCAGTAGTGGTGGAAGGTACGTTTACTATCCAAGGATGTTCCGTTAATGCATTAATAGACCCTGGATCTACCCATTCCTATTTAAACAAGAACTGTGCATATTATTTGGGTTGGGATGGAGTAGAACTACCCTTTACTTTGTTGGTGAGTACACTTTTGGGGAAGATGGTGTAAGTGGATCGGTATGTGCGAAATTGTAAAATTGAAGTGGGGAGAGAAAGTTGGGAGGGAGATTTGATAGTACTGGATATTGATGATTATGACTTGATATTGGAAATGGATTGGCTAGTGAAGCATGGGGCTAGGGTAGACTGTAAGAATAAATCGGTTTAGTTCATTAGACCAGGGTGTGATGTGTTGCAATTCAACGGCAAGAGAGTGAAGGAATTGAAGTATTTTATAAATGGGGCTAAGGCCTAGAAATTATTAAAGCAGGGATGTCAATGATATTTAGCTTATGTGATAAACAAGCCGAAGGACCAATGCACACTAGAGGATACCGAGGTAGTAAAGGATTTTCTCGATGTGTTCCCTGCAGAACTCACTTCCCTACCTCCCAGCCGAGAGGTTGAATTCACCATTGATCTAGTTCCAGGAGTGGAACCAGTGTCCCGGACTCTATATCGGATGGCACCGGTGGAGTTGAAAGAACTGAATGAGTAGTTAGAAAAGTTGGTGAAGTAAGGTTACATCAGACATAACACGTCGCCTTGGGGAGCACCTGTGCTTTTTGTGAAGAAGAAGATGGGACTCTGAGGCTGTGGATCGACTATCGGAGCTTGAACAACCTGACGATCAAGAATAAGTACCCCCTACCACTAATTGATGAGCTGTTCGACCCGTTGCAAGGATCCAGTTGTTACTCTAAATTAGATCTGAGGCAAGGGTACTATCAAGTGAGGATAAACGAGGAGGATATCCCCAAGACGGCCTTCAACACAAGATATGGTCACTATGAGTTCGTGATGATTCCATTCGGGGTAACCAATGTACCAGCAGTATTTATGGATTTCATGCATCGAGTGTTTTGACCCTACTTGGACAAGTTTGTGGTAGTTTTTATTGACGATATACTCATTTATTCCAAGAGCTCGAAGGAGCACGCAGAACATTTGAAGCTGGTATTGGAGAAGCTAAGGAAGCACAAGCTTTTCGCCAAGTTTAGCAAGTGTGAGTTTTGGCTAGATAGTGTGGCATTTTCTTGGCCACGTGGTGACCAAGGATGGAATTAAGGTAGACCCAACAAAGGTTGAAGCAGTTTCGGACTGGAAGCAACCAGAGAACATCACCGAGATTCGAAGCTTCTTGGGATTGGCTGGTTATTATAGGAGGTTTATCAAAGGATTTTCAACGCTCGCATCACCTATGACCCGACTGCTGAGAAAGGACGTACCATTTGTTTGGAGTGAAAAATGTGAAAAGAGTTTCCAAGAGCTGAAACCGAGATTGATGATAACACCAGTGTTGAGTCTATAGAGGGAGATAAGCCTTACGCACTATATACCGATGCTTCGAAGGAAGGTTTGGGAGCAGTTTTGATGCAAGACTGAAAAGTGATCGCCTATGCTTCTCGAAAGTTGAGGCCTCATGAATTCAATTACCCCACGCATGATCTAGAGCTGGCTGCCATTGTATTAGCTTTAAAGAAATGGCGGCACTACCTGTACAGAGTGGAATATGAAGTGTTCACTGATCATAAGAGCCTGAAGTATATTTTCACCCAAAAGGACTTGAATTTGAGATAGCGAAGGTGGATGGAATTTTCGGAGGAGTACCATTGTCTAATCAACTATCATCCTGGGAAGGTCAATGTTGTTGCTGATGCCCTGAGCAGAAAAGTCAGCATGGCTAGGCTAAGGGTACAGGAGGTTCAAGTGGTTCAAGATGTGTTGGATAGAAGAGCAGAAGTGTAAGGGGAGAAAATTGTTGTTAGTAACCTGAAGTTAATACTAGACCTAAGGCAGGAAATTTTTGAAGCACAGCAAAGTAATGTGAAATTTTAGTTTTTCAAGGACAAAGAGCTCAAATGGCAAGGCAGTGAGTTCTGGTAGGACGAAGCGGGAGTTTTATATTTCAGAGATCGATTGTGTGTACTCGAAGAGCACTAATTGAAGGATAGAATTTTGGAAGAGGCACATAAGAGCAAGTATGCCATTCATCCAGGAGAGGTCAAAATGTATCAGGATCTGAAAAGGGCTTATCGGTGGCCTGGAATGAAGCAAAACGTGGTTACGTATGTCTCGATGTGTCTTACCTGTCAGAAGGTCAAAGCGGAGCACAAGAAGTTAGCAGGACTGTTGCAACCGTTGTCAGTACCTGAATGGAAGTGGGAGGAAGTGACCATGGACTTCGTTACCGGACTCTCTACGGCAAGGAACCAAAAGGACGCCATATGGGTAGTGGTGGATTAATTAACCAAGTCAGCGCATTTCATACCAGTGAATGTAAGGGATTTCATGGAGAAGTTAGCTCAAACCTATTTGCGAGAAATAGTCCGACTGTATGGAGTGTCTTATGCAGAGAAATACCCAAGATTTACATCCCGATTTTGGGGCAAGTTTCAAGAATCAATGGGGTCGAGTCTGGAGTTCAGTACGACGGCGCATCCGCACACTGATGGACAGTCAGAAAGAGTTAAACAGATATTAGAGGATATGCTGAGAGCGTGTATATTGGATTTTGGAGATAAATGGATCGAATGTGTGCCATATGCGGAGTTATCATACAATAACAGTTATCAAACTTCGATTGGAATAGCTCCGTATGAGGCATTATATGGACGCAAGTGTCAAGTACCGCTATACTAGAGTTGGACAGAAGATGGTTATATAAGCAAATCTAGAGAGGTTTGTGTTCAGGAAATGTTGGACAAGGTCAAGTTAATCAAGGAAAGGTTGAAAGTAGCCTAGGGCCGACAAAAGAGCTATGCAGACAATAGGCGGAGAGAGTTAGAATTTCAAGTGGGAGACAGTGTATTCCTAAGACTGACATCAAATAGAGGAATCTTGAAGTATCCGAAAGGTGGGAAGCTGAATCTGAGGTATTTAGGATCGTTTCCGATAAAGGAGAAGATTGGGCTGTTAGCGTGTTGACTGGATTTGCTAGATGGGTTGACGGGAATTCACGACGTGTTTCATATGTCACAGCTAAAAAAGTACAATGCCGACCCTGGTCATGTTTTGAATGACGAGCCATTGGTGTTGCAACCCAACTTGAGCTATGTGGAGAAACCCATAAGGATATTGGACCGAAGTATCAAGACTCTCTAGAACAAGTAGATACCGATGGTAAAGGTGCAGTGGGAGTATCATGGCACATGAGATGCCACATGGAAAAAAGAAGAGTGAGTAAAGCGGAAGCATCCCGATCTGAGATAAAGGTATGCTTGAATTTCGGGACGAAATTCTCCTAAGAAGGGGAGGATTTGGAACCCCACCTAAAGCCAACCCTAGAGTAAAGGGGTCAGGATGCATATCATATTTTTTTGTATGCATAAATATATTTTTGAATGATTTTATGTGCTTTAGAATTATAATTTATAGTCTAGAAGACTTAGTTGTGCTTATTGAGTAGGAAGGGTAATTTTGCTTGAGGTCAAATAGGGAGATAGCTTGAGGATTAAATAGGAAGAATATTTTGGAGGGAAAATAAGAATAAGAGTTGTTGTGGTTTAGTTGTTAGAGCTTTGGAATTAATCTTTAAGGTTTTGAGTTCAAATCCCACCAATTAAGTTTTATTATGATTAAATTTCATTTTTATATAAGGTAGAATATTTTCGGCCCTTGCATGCCATAAGAAGAAGTACGAGTGTTGTTCTAGAGGTGACATGAAGGGAATGTCTTAATCCTACTCGTATATCCTACAAGAATTCTCAAGGGATTCATGCCCTTTTGTTCCCTAGCTTACCTTAAATTCTTCACCAATTAAGCTCGTTCAATTTATCCAAATCCATATCTTAATTCTAGAAAATTCAGCAAGGTTTATTGACCTTGGAATTTCGAAAATGGCTCTTAGAGGATAGAGTTTTGGCTGAAAAGAGAGAAGGAGTTAAGGAAGGTTCCCAAGAGAATTAATCTCCATGGTTGAACCTTCAAACTCCATTCCATAAGTATTCATCTTCTTCATTGTAGCAAACTGGAAATTTTCTAGATTCTTGGATAGTCCAACTTCCGAAAACTTTAGCCATTTTTCTTACTCAAATGCTACCAGAAAAATGACCCAACTTACTTAGCTTGAAGACTAGAATTTCCTTTCCAAAACCGGACTACACAAAGCTATGCAAACCAGGAAAAATTTCTAGACAGTTTTGCAGCATGGCATGCCAACAATCAAAGCTGTTTCTTCAGCCTTCAAACCAGTAATTCACCTCTAGCTTTTCTCCATAAAGAAGGCTGGAAATCAGCCTTAAAGGACCCTCCAATACCTCTCCAAACTCTCTGCAAATCGGTTAGATCATTGTAGAAAAATACTTTCTCTCTCTCTCTCTCACTCGGCCGAAATTGTTGCTACAACCATGGCTGTTTTTCTTCTTCCTTCTTGGACGATTCAAGCATTCCAAACGTGTGGATCTCCTTGAATCTTCATCGAAATAGTCATCAACCAAGTATTTCTCTTTAAACTTCTCTTTAATTATAAAATCATGTCTCTTAGATGTTAGAAAAGGAAGGAATATGATTCGGGTTTAAGTCTGTGTTTGTATGAAGGAGTTGAGATTGGAGCACGAGGATGTTTTGCCATGGTTAAGTTCTATGATATTTCTTGTAGATGAATGCATGCTCTTCATGTCATGAGTGAGTATGGATGGTTAAGAATGCTAGATATTATGTCACCTTTGGTGAATAGGGTATTATACTCTTATTTTCATTGAAGCCATGAATATGATTATGCTTAGTAGAGATTTGGCCATGTGATAGTAGGTTTGGATTTAAGCCTTTATTCATGAATAGAATAGTTTGTTGATTGATGTTGGATTTTATGTTCATGATTCTGGTTAGCAATAGGAAAATAATGATCATGACCTTGTTGATCCTAAGCCATTTTAATTGACCAATTTTATTACGTTAATTTAAATTAATATCATGATTTTCTCCAAAAATTTCGAAAACCCTAGGAAGTTGGATTTGGAATATTAAATGGGATAGTAATATTTTAGGCAAATAAATGATACCTTTTATTAAAGGATATATATATATATATATATATATATATATATATATATTTATATATATAATATATCCAACCTTTTATATATATAACAATAGTAGGTAAAATATTACTCTTGTAGGCTATATATTCATAAATACTATTGAAATTTATTTATTATCTATTGATCAAAATTGAATAAAATTTATTTATTATTAATTTTATTTATTAATTATTTTCTAACTATTAATTATTAATTAAGAGATTACTAATAAGTTATTATTTATTTTAATATTATCATCTAGGACTTAGGATTCTTCATCAATTAAATCCTAATTTATTTATAACAACACTACAGAATTGTATTTAAACCCATAACTTATTAGTAATTATTTTACAACCCCTAGTTATTTTCATTTATCAAGTTAGACTTATTTTATAAAAACCTTGATCATCAAGCCTTAAAGCTTAGGACATTAGGGTCATGATTGTAATAAGTTGAACTAGGATTATTTATGGAAGCAAATATAGCTTGAGCATAACCATTTGCCTTGTGTTTACCCCAGGTGGGGTTAGGTTAGCTTTGGAAGACTTGTGAATTTGCAAACAAAGGATCAAGGAAGCTCCTGCATAAACTTATTTGATGACAAAAGGTTACGATGGCAAGTCAAACGCGAAGTGTATGGACACTTATTTTGTAAAGAGAATTAAGGATTATTTTATTTCTTGTTTCAGTCAAACAAATCATTTGAAAATCAACAAGCAGTTTTAGTCAAATAGTAAACTCTTTCTAAAACTAACTTTGACACGAACCTTAGAAACCGTTAATTACTATTTCCAAATAAAGCAATGTTTTATGAATTTTCTCCTGAGTGGGATAATCAACGTTGACTACTCAATAAGGGTAGGCTAGTAGTACTAGTTTTGAAGAGCAAGAACGAGTCTTCTGGCAAGAGGCTACCTCCAGAAGATGAACTCAACTTGGAGAAGTGACAGTATTACTTAGTCATGTCTGTCCGAGCTAGCAAGTTTCAGTCATGTAGACTGTGTGTTTCCAGAGTAGACAACCGGTATGTTTGGGTGTAGAGAAGGAGGAGTATCTTACCTAGTATGCCGTATACCTACCTTTTGTCAGTCTGCATAAAGTGTGGCATTCTAACCGTTATATGGTCATAGGGCCCAATGTGTGGTATCCTATGGCCGCCTATTTAAGTGGTTGTTTTTTTTGTGCACATGTATGGTTGGAAAAGCAAAATGCCACTCTTTATTTTTAACATTATTTAATACTTGCCAGCACCTTCTCTTATGCAACTTTTACAACTTGCATACATGAACTGTTTTACATGAAACACTCAAAGCACACATGAGTTTATTGAGATTTTTATCTCATCACCTTTTATTCTATGTTTTCAGGTCAATCCTGCTGTGGGGATGAGTAGCTAGATTGTTGCCTACTTAAAGACTTTATGCCATTTATTTTATATGTTGCTTTGAGAGATGATAGTGAACAATTTATTTTGGATTTGTTCTTGAATTTTTGGGTTGTAATAAGTTTAAATTTTAAAGTATTGTTTATTTTCATTTATGTGACCTAGTTATAAAGACCTCTTGTCCTTTGGTCGGGACAACATCCCCGGCCTTGTCGTGAAAAATATCTTGA
>JANUWF010003123.1:0-19059 GCA_026120185.1 Voacanga thouarsii
CATTGGATTGATTAGCCCCCGGGATCTGAGCCGAATTTCTTTGCCCGACACGGTGAAGTTTAGGGCAGGCGTTCCGTAGGTGGTTCGAGTCTCCGCAGTGGTAACATTTCCGCTCACCTCCTTTAGACCAAAAATTTTTCTCTGTGTGGCCCCTTTTTCCACATTGCCGGCATAACAAAAGATTTTGTGTAGGACCAACCGGTGTTGTCCGTTCTTTCTTTCCCCAATTCTACCACTGCTGGTAAGTAGGGCACTTGTTGGATTGCTGCCTCTGAAAGGTCTCGGTGGTTATCTTAGTGGTAGGAAAGGTCTTGGTGCCATTCTGTTGCGGTCTTCATTCTCAGTCCAGGTGGCTGCATCCACGGCCCCCGAGTAGGTCGTTGGTGGAGAAGATGCCAACGCCCTTCTTAATTCCTGCCTTAGCCCCTTGACAAATTATCTTATTCTATTATGCTCAATGTCCACCAACCTCTTGCAGTAGTTTGACAATTGCGTAAAACATGCTATGTACTAAGCTACCATCATACCTCTCTGCTTAATGTTCTGGAACTCATCTTCCCGCTTCTCAACTATCTATTGAGGGATATACTCAACTCTGAATGCTTCCACAAAATTGGCCCATATCCAGTCTTGATCAATCATCTCCCAGTCGTCCTGAACCTATTGCCACCATGCCCGAGCTGGGCCCCTCAATCGGAATGCAGTAAACTTCACCATTTGTTCCTCAATGTACTGAAGCATAGCGAAGATGTCTTCCATTTGCTCTATCCATTGTTCCGCTTTCTGATCCTGCTCGGCTTCTCTCAAGAAGATGGGCAGTTGAAATTTTAGAAACCGCTCCAAAGCTTCATCCTCTCCCTTTGGATTCCTCCGTTCAGTCAAAGTCTGAAGAATCTCAGTCATCTTACTGAATGCTTGCCCCATTGTCACTTCAACAGGATCTCCTGACCCCATTTCCAAATCTGGCTCACACTCATTTCCCCGATTGGGTGGTTGCATTTGAGTCGTCTCAACCTCCTGTGTCACAGGTTCTGCCTCCGAAACTCTTCTGCCTGATACGGTTACACGACGCTTGGGTACCATTCTAAACCATACCCAAATGATGAGTTTATGCATTTAATGTTTAAAACATTTTGAGCATGCATTCACAGTCAGATTTAAGTAAAAGGAAATCAGATGCATGTTTTGTATAAAGAATTGTGTATAAATTTTCGTCAAATCTTAGAGTACTCAAATACTCTTATTTGCATAAATTTGAAATTAAAACAGCAAACAAAAATGAAATTCCTTAACATAGAAGTTTACGAAAAGCAGTAAATAAAACATCCCAACCATAACAGCATTTAGCCTCCCTAATTCTCATCGGAGTCTTCAAAGTCGGCCTCATATAGCCATCCCCCAGAAATCTTATTAAAGTCTATCCCAGCCCCACTTGCAAACCCCTCCATTGGCTCTTTCTTGAGTTTCCTAGAACTCTTCTCGATCTCAACCTGGTTGGGTGGATGTATGAAGGAAGGTCTACGTGGATATTCATAATCTATCCCCCCAGATCATCACTATCTGCTGACAAGTCTACTATGAGACTAGGAGGGTAGGGAACATACGCCACATCAATCTCCTCATCTTCACTATCTGTAACCATGTCTATCACAAGTATTGGGGGTGGCTAATTGATCAGGACCTCATCGTCACTGCTATCATCAAAGGGAATAATTGGCTGCAGCATAGGCTGAGGCACTGGCAGGTCTTCTGGGTAGATAGGAATGGGAGGATGCCATTACTGCCCTTTCCTTGCAGTTCTAAGCATTCTAACCATCCTACAGCATGAACAAGACAGGTTAGATAAAAGATTTGAACCTAATATAATAGAACATACAGTATCAATACTTGCCAAAACCTACGCTCTGGTACCACTTGTAACACCCCACTACCTAGGCTCAACATGGCCGGAGATATCACCCGTCTAAAGGACAAGAGGTCTTTATAACTAGGTCACACAAAAGAAAATAAAACAATACTTTAAAATTAAACTTATTACAACCCAAAAATTCAGGGACAATTCCAAAATAAATTGCTTGCTATCATCTCTCAAAACAACACATAAAATAAATAACATAAAGTCTTCAAAACAGGCAACAAATCTAGCTACTCATCTCCATAGTAGGATCGACCTGAAAACATGGCATAAAAGGTGATGAGATAAAAATCTCAATAAGCCCGTGTGTGCTTTGAGTGTTTCATGTGAAACAGTTCATATATACAAGTTGTAAAAATTGTATAAGAGAAAGTACTGGCAAGCAATAAATAAGGTTAAAAATAAAGAGTGATGTTTTGCTTTTCAAACCATACATGTGCACAATAAATACAACCACTAAAATGGGTAGCCATGGGTTACCACACGTTAGGCCCCATAACCATATAATGGTCAGAATGCCACATTTTGTGCAAAATGACAAAAGGTAGGTGATTGGCCTACGGGTGAGATACTCCTCCTTCTCAACACCCAAACTTACCAATTGTCCACTCCAAAAACATACAGTCTACATGACTGAAACTTGCTAGCTCGGACCGGCATGACCTACTGGACTGGCATCCTATTCAGGAAGGACTCACCCCTCAGAGGTGGCCACCTATTAAGAGACTTACCCTAACCCTTCAAAGACTAGTCCTAGTAGTCTACCCTTATTGAGTACTCAACGTTGATTGTCCCACTTGGGAGAAAACTAATAAAACATTGCTTTATTTGGAAATAGCAATTAAGGGTTTATAAAATTCGTGTCAAAGTTGGTTTTTAGAAAGAGTTTAGTGTTTGTGCAAAGCTGCTTGTTTGATTTTCAAATGATTTGTTTGGTGAACAAGAAATGAAACGAGTCCTTAAATGCCTTTACAAAATGAGTATCCATACACTTCGCATTTGGCTTGCCATAATAACCTTTTTGTCATCAAATAAGTTTATGCGAGGAGCTTACCCGATCCTTTGCTTGATCAAAATCAAGAATCTTCCAAAGTCGACCTAACCACTGCCTAAGGTAAACGCAAGTCATATGGTTATACTCAAGCTATATTCGATTCCACAAATAATCCTAATTCAACTTAATACAATCATGACCCTAATGTTCTAAGCTTTAAGGCTAGATGATAAAGGCTTTTATAAAATAAGACTAGCTTTAAAATAACTAGGGGTTGTAAAATGATTATTAAGAAGTTATAGGCTCAAATAATAAATCTTGAGTGTTGTTAATAAATAAACTACGGTTTCATTGGTGAAGAATCCTAAGTTCTAGGTGATATTAATAAATGGTCATTCTTAAATAATAATTTTAAAGTAAATATTTAATTATTACTAATCTCTTAATTAATAATTAATAGATAGAAAATAAGTAAAATTAATAATAAATAAATTTTATTAAATCTTGATTAGCTAATAAATATGATATTTATGAATATATGGCCTACAAGATTAATATTTTACCTATTATTATTATTATTGTAAAAGGTTTTATTTATTGTTATTATTATATATAAATATTTATATATTACAAAAGATATCATTTATTTGGCTAAAATATCAATATTTCATTTAATATTCCAATTCCAAAACTTCCTAGGGTTTTTGAAATCTTTGGAGGAAAATATAGTATTAATTTTAATTATCGTAATAAAATTGGCTAATTAAAATAACTTAGGATCAACAAGCTCATGACCATAATTTTCTTATTGCTAACAAGAATCATGAACATATACCTCAACATCAATCAACAAACTATCCTATTCATGAATAAAGGCTTAAATTCATACCTACTATCACATGGCCAAATCTCTACTAAGCATAATTGTAACACCCCACTACCTAGGCCCATCAGGGCCGGGGATGTCGTCCCGTCCAAAGGACAAGGGGTCTTTATAACTAGGTCACACAAATGAAAATAAAATATTACTTAAAAATTTAAACTTATTACAACCCAATATTCAAGAACGAGTAAAAAATAAACTGTTTACTATTATCTCTCAAAACAATACATAAATTAGATAACACAATGTCTTCAAAGCAGGCAACAAACTCGCTACTCATCTCCACAGCAGGATCAACCTGAAAACATGGCATAAAAGGTGATGATATAAAATCTCAGTACCGTGTGTTCTTTGAGTGTTTCAGGTAAAACAGTTCATGAATGCAGGTTGTAAAAATTGCATAAGAGAAAGTGCTGGCAAGCAAGAAATAAGGGTTAAAATAAAGGGTGGCATTTTGCTTTTGAAACCATACATGTGCACAATAAATACAACCACTCAAATGGGAAGCCATGAGTTACCACACGTTGGGCCTCATGACCATACAATGGTTAGAAGGCCACACTTTGTGCAGACTGACAAAAAAGTACGTGATAGGCCTATCGGGTAAGATACTCTTTATTCTCTGTACCCAAACAAACCTGTTGTCTATTCCAGAAACACACAGTCTACCTGATTGAAATTTGCTAACTCAGACCGGCATGACTAAGTAGTATTGTTGCTTCTCTAAGTTGAGTTCATCTTCTGGAGGTGACCTCCTACCAGAAGACTCACTCTTGCTCTTCAAAACTAGTACTACTAGCCTACCCTTATTGAGTACTTAATGTTGATTGTTCCACTTGGGAGAAAACGAATAAAGCATTGCTTTACTCGAAAATAGCAATTAAGAGTTTCTAAGACTCGTGTCAAAATTGAGTTTTAGAAAGAGTTTAGTGTTTGTGCAAAACTACTTGTTTGGTTTTCAAAAGAGTTGTCTGATTGAACAAGAAAGGAAATAGTCCTTAATTGCTTTTACAAAATGAGTGTCCTTACACTTCGCGTTTGGCTTGCCATAGTAACCTTTTGTCATCAAATAGGTTTATGTAGGAGCTTACCCGATCCTTTGCTTGTAAATTCACAAATCTTCCAAAGTCGACCTAACCCCACCTGAGGTAAACACAAACCATATGGTTATACTCAAGCTATGCTTGCTTCCATTAATAATCTTAATTCAACTTATTACAATCATGACCCCAATGTCCTAAGCTTTAAAGCTAGATGATAAAGGGTTTTATAGAATAAGTCTAGCTTGATAAATGAAAATAACTAGGGGTTGTAAAATAATTACTAATAAGTTATAGGTTCAAATATAAATCTTGAGTGTTGTTATTAATAAATAAACTAGGGTTTAATTGATGAAGGATCCTAAGTCCTAGATGATATTAAAATAAATTATTACTAATCTCTTAATTAATAAGTATTAGATAGAAAATAATTAATAAATAAATTTTATTAAATTTTGATCAATAGATAATAAATAAATTTCAATAGTATTTATGAATATATGGCCTACAAGGTTAATATTTTTCCTATTATTATTATTTATATAAAAGGCTTTATTTATTATTGTTGTTATATATAAATATTTATATATATTATTTTTAATAAAAGAAATCATTTATTTGACTAAAATATCACTATTCCATTTAATATTCCAAATCCAACTTCCTAGGGTTTTCGAAATTATTGGAGGAAAATAAACTATTAAATTTATTTAATGTAATAAAATTGGCAAATTAAAATATCTTAGGATCAACAAGGTCATGATCATAATTTTCCAATTGCTAACAAGAATCATGAACATAAACTACAACAACAATCAACAAACTATTCAATTCATGAATAAAGGCTTAAATCCAAACCTACTATCACATGGCTAAATATCTACTAAGCATAATCATATTCATGGCTTCAATTAAAACAAGAACATAATACCCTATTCACCAAAGGTGACATAATATCTAGCATGCTTAAACATCCAGGCTCACTCAAATCATGAAAAACATGCATCGATCCACAAGAACTATCATAAAACTTAACCATGGTAAAACATCCTCATGCTCCAATCTCAACTCCTTCATACATAAGCACATACTCAAACCCCAATCATATTCTATCCTTTCTAGCAACATCTAAGAGACATGATTTAAGAATTAAAGAGAAGGTTAAAGAGAAATATTTGGTTGATGACAATCTTGATGAAGATTCAAGAAGATCCACATGCTTAGAAGGCTTGATTCATCCAAGAAGGAAGAAGAAAAAGAAAAACGGCCATGGTTGATCCAACCATTTCGGCCGAGAGAGAGAGAGAGAGAGAGAGAGATTGTGTGTGTGAGGGTATTAGTATATCATCATGTTTAAAGATTGAAGGGAAAGAAGATGAATAAAATCGTTCTTGGTTACCTTGATAGAGTTCTTGAGACTTCAAGAGAAATTCTGGTTTTTAATCCGATAGCAGATTTTTGTTTTCAATATTTGATGTTATAAAATCTAGAAATGGACTCTAGGGAGTGAGTAGACGTGATCTGGAGTTTTTGGAAGGGATTGGAGGTGTTTAGAGTGGTCTTACGCTTGAAGAAAGCTAGTGTGTGTTCTTGGAGAAATGAAGAGAATTGGAGAGAAGCTGGACGAAATTGCTGAAAAGTATTGGCCGAATAGTTTGATAGATTCTTGTGATTTGAATTTCAAATGGAGTAATTTATGGAGTGAATTAAGGTAGAAGATATGGTAGAGTGGTTTGATTGATGGAGGTTCTTTGGAGCCGTAATGGCCAACTGGTTTGCTGTAGTTTTTGCTAAAGTGAATGAGGTTTGAAGGAGCTATAGGGTGGCCAAAATTCTGAGTGTAATGGTGGGAGAATTTTTGGTTGTTTGAAGCTTAATCCATGGAAGTTTTCATGGAGTAATTTGCTGGAATTTTGAACTTTAATTGGAAGCTTGATTGGAGTAATTTCAGAAGGAATTTAAGGTATGGCTATGGTGTTCATCGTGTAGGTCAGTGGGGAGGGTGATGAAGTTCAGTTCATGGTTGAATAAGGTTGATTTCATAGAAAGCTGAAGTGATTTTCGGACAAGGCTTGAAGAGGGAGCAAGGCTGGAATTTTTCCTGGTTGGTCATTCGAATGGTTTTCTGGAATTTTTGTGCAGTTTTTTCTGCAATGTTCCAGTTGATTTGCAAAGAATTTGGAAAGGTATTATAGGGTCCTTTAAGGCTGGTTTCCAACTTCCTTTATGGAGGAAAGGCAGAGTTAAATTACTGGTTCGAATGGTAGAATAAACAGCTTGGTTTTTGGCCTGCTATGCTACGAAACTTGCCCAGAATTTTTCTGGTTTGCACAGCTTTGTGCAGTCCAATTTTTGGCAAGGATGTTCAGTCTCCAAGCTAAACAATTTGGTCATTTTTCTGGCAGCATTTGAGTAAGAAAAATGGTTGAAATTTTCGAAAGGTAGGCTGACCAAGAATCTGGAAAAAATTTTCAGATTGCTACCATGAAGAAGATGAATACTTATAGAGTGGAGTTTGAAGGTTCAACCATAGAGATTAATTCTCTTGGGAACCTTCCTTAACCCTTCCCTATTTTCAGTCAAAACTCTATCCTCTAAGAGTCATTTTCAAAATTTCAAGGTCAACAAACCTTGCTGAATTTTCTGGAATTAAAACATGGATTTGGATAAATTGAATAATCTTAGTTGGTGAGAAATAAAGGTAAGCTAAGGAACAAAAAAGGCATGAATCCCTTATGAATTCTTGTAGGGCATAAGAATAGGATTAGGACATTCCTTTCATGTCTCCCCTAGAACAACACTCCTACTTCTACTTATGGCATGCTAGGGATGAAAATACTCTACCTTATAAAATAAAATTTAATCATGATAAAACTTAATTGGTGGGATTTGAGCTCAAGACCTTAGAGATTAATACCAAAGCTCTAACCACTAAACCACAACAAATATTTTTCTTATTTTCCCTCCCAAATATTCTTCCTATCTAATCTTCAAGCTATCTCCCTATTTTCACTTCAAGCAAAATTACCATTTTACCCTTCCAACTCAATAAGTACAACTAAACCTTCTAGACTATAATTCACAATTCAAAAATACATAAAATCATTCAAAAATATATATTCATGCAAGAAAATATGATATGCATCCCGATCCCCTTACTCTAGGGTTGGTTTTAGGTGGGGTTTCACAATAATCATACTCATGGCTTCAATGAAAATAAGAACATAAAACCATATTCACCAAAGGTGAAATAATATCTTACATGCTTAAACATTCATACTCACTTAAGACGTGAAGAACATGCATTGATCCACAAGGAATTTCATAAAGCTTAACCATGGCCAAACATTCTCATGCACAAATCTCAACTCCTTCATACATAAGCATATACTCAATCCCCAATCATATTCTATCCCTTTCTATCAACATTTAAGAGACATAACTTTAGAATTGAAGAGAAGGTTAAAGAGAAATACTTGGTTGATAACTATCTCAATGAAGATTTAAGGAGATCCACACGCTTGAAAGGCTTAAACCGTCCAAAAGAGGAGATGGAAAACGGCCATGGTTGTAGCAACCATTTCGGCCAAGAGAGAGAGAGAGAATATTCGTATGACATGTTAAAGATTGAAGGGAAGAAGATGAACAAAAGTTGTTCTTGGTTACCTTGATGATGTTCTTGAGACTTCAAGGAAAATTCTATTTTTTGATCCGATTGCAAATTTTTGTTTTTGAGATTTGATGTTATAAAATCCAGAAATGGACTCTAGGGGGTATGTAGGCATGTTCTGGAATTTTAGGAGGGATTGGAGGTGTTTAAAGTGGTCTTAGGCTTGAAGAAAGGTAGTGTGTGTTATTGGTGAAAATGGAGAGAATTGGAGAGAAGTGCTGGACGAAATTGCTGAAGGGGTTGGCTGAATGATTGAGAAGGTTCTGGGATTTTGATTTTCAGATTAGAGGGAAGAGAGAAATCTAGTTGTTTGAAATTCAAATGGAGAAATTTATGGAGTGTTTTAAGGTAAAAGATATGGTAATGATGTTTGATTGATGGAGGTTCCTTGGAGCTACAATGGAGCCGGCTGGTTTGCTGAAATGAATGAGGGTTGAAGGAGCTATAAGGCTGGCTAAAATTCTGAGTTCAATGGTGGGAGAATTTTTGTTTTTGGAAGCTTAATCCAAGGGTGTTTTCCTAGAGCAATTGTCGGAATTTTTGAACTTCAAATGGAAGTTTGATTGGAGTGATTGTATGAGAAATTTGAGAAGTGGCTATGGAGTCTAATCGTGTAAGGTCAGTGGAGGGGGCAATGGAGTTTAGTTCATGGGTGAACAAAGGTAAACTCACAAAAGTTTGAGGTGATTTTTGGACAAGGCTTAAAGAGGGAGCAAAGCTGAAATTTTCCGATTGAGATTCGAATTGTTTGCTGGAATTTGCTTTGCAGTTTTTCTGCAAGGTTCCAGACGATTTGTAGAGGGTTTGGAGAGGTATTTGAGAGTCCTTTATGGCTGATTTCCAGCCTTCTATATGGAGGAAAAGTAGAGGTAATTTACTAGTTTGAAAGGTAGAAGAAACAACTTGTTTTTGGTCTGCTATGCATCGAAGCTATCCAGAATTTTTTCTGGTTTGCATAGCATTGTGCAGTCCGATTTTTGGCAAAGAATTTCAGTCTTCAAGCTGAGTGATTTGGTCATTTTTCTAGCAGCAATTGAGTAAGGAAGATGGCTAAGGTTTTCGAAAGCTTGGCTGCCCAAGAATCTGGAAAATTTTCTGATTTCTTCCATGGAAAAGATGAACATTATGGAGTGGAGTTTGAAGGTCCAACCATGGAGATTAATTTCTCTTGGGAACCTTCCTTAACCCCTTCCCTATTTTCAGTCAAATCTCCAACCTCTAAGAATTACTTTCAAAATTTAAAGGCCAATAAACCATGCTGAATTTTCTGGAATTAAAACATAAATTTGGATAAATTGAACAAATTTAATTGGTAATGAATTTAGGGTAGGCTAGGAAATAAAAGGACATGAATCCCTTAAGAATACTTTTTAGGACATAAGAATAGGATTTGAACATTCCCTTCATGACTCCCCTAGAACAACTCTCCTATTTTAACTTATGGAATGCAAGGGACGATAATTCCACCTTAAATTAAAATAATCATGACAAAAATTTAAATGATGAGATTTGAGCTCAAGACCTTAGAGTTTAATTCCAAGGCTCTAACCACTAAACCACAACCACTCTTGTTCTTATTTTCTCTCCCAAATATTCTTCCTATTTAATCCCCAAGCTATCTTCCTATTTTGACCTCAAGAAAAAATTATCATTTTACCCTTCCTACTCATTAAGCATAACTAAGCCTTCTAGACTATAAATCATAATTATAAGGCACATAAAATCATTCAAATATATATATATATATATATTCTTGCAAAAAAATATGATATGCACCCCGACCCCCTTACTCTTTGGTTGGCTTTAGGTGGGGTTTCACACCTAGTCTACTGTAGCACACAATCTTTTACTTGCCACCATAAGCCAAGGGTCTCAATCCTTACGTCAATCACCATTGAGGCGATAAAGAGTCAAATCCACCGAGTGTCCCCGCCGGCATCCAGCGAATGACTCAAAATCAAGAAGCGCCCGCAGATAGGGCAATTGCCAGGTGCTAAACGACTAGCCAAGACGACTCATCTCAATGTCCTGTCACCCTGTTTGAAGTAAAACAAACCCCAGAACTAGCTAGGTTACTTGGGGTCAATTACCTCTAACATGAGCTAGTACAAAGGTCAAAGTTCTTGCTGAGTACTCAACGTTAACCATACCAACCCCGTCTGATTGATCAGGCCAGAGGGTTATCTGATCCTGTAGGATTTTCAAATCAAAATATTTTTAGGACAAAATAACATTTTAAAGAATTTGATTCCACTGACTCGCAAGTCAGATCATCATTCACATAGGCTCCACAGAGCAAATCAATTCGATCCATGGCACATCAAGCCAATAAAATAATTTCAAGGATCAAAAGGTTGTTTTCCAAAAGTCAATCTCATCACAAGAGATCATTTTCTAAAAGCATGTTGAAACAGGATAAAGATTTCTATTCACAAATCAAAACATGTTTCCAAGAGTATCCGGGTTATTTTCCTAGTACTCGATCACAAAAGTCATTTCCAAGGATATTCAGGTCATTTTACCCATACCCAATTCCAAAAGACTTGTCGAGGGTATTCAGGTCATTTTATCCTTACCCATTTAAAAAGTATTCACAAAAGTTTCAACAAAGATATTTCGGTCATTTATCGAATACTCAATTCTAAAGGTTTTTATAAAACATTCCAATAAGGATATTTAGATCATTTTCTAAATATCCGATTCAAAAAGGAACTCATTTTAAAAAATTCAAAATTCTAATCCAAAAAGAGGACTAAATTTAGAGTTTCCAAACACATCTCCATAAAATGTTCCATTAAGGGCATTCTAGTCAATTTAAGAATACCCGATTCCAAAAATCACCATTTTCTAAAAATCCCAAATATTTAATCTAAAAGGATTAGATTCACAAATTCATACTCTAAACATGTTTCCAAGCCAAGTATAAAGTTCATTCAAGTCTAAAATGGCATAAATTAATTCTTGCTCAGATAAATCTTAAGCCTATTCAGGAATTTTCAAAATGGTATAAAACATTTTCATGGAAAAACAAAGCACACTAGCCTTCAAAAATGTTTTAGAAATCCAAGGGACTCACCTCGTGTCCTAAGAAACTATTTCCATTCACGGCCGTTTAACCTTCGTTTCTACCGCTTTTTATGCTCCGTTGGCCGTTTGTCATTAAACCTACACCAAATATCATTTTTGGGTCAATTCATGTTTGGTTGAAAATAGCTGATAGTTAGCCGACATGCCTGATGGGTAGCCAACATACAACCAACATTTAGCCGACATGGGCCAACGGTCAAGGAAAACGTTCAATTTTCGTTTTTGTCGTTTTTTCGTCATTTTTTCAATTCTTTCATTTTCCTTTTTTCGCATCCTTTCTCCCTTCATAAACAATGGATTTACTTCACGTTTCCCCAATTATTTCATCCAAAATCACACAATTAATCATTCCTAAATTCGTCCATGTTCCAAGCAAAATTCTGAAATTTTGCTGTTTTGATACATGATTTTGTTTTGGACAAAACTTTCAACCTACAACTTCGATTCAGCTCTATGATATACCAAAATGACCGTAAGACTCTTAACTTTAATTCTACGTTGGCCCTTTATAGGTTTCTAGTCCTTGTGACTTGCTACTGGGCAAAAACAGCCCCAGTAGTTTTCTAATTTTTAATCCATTTTCACAAAACAACTTCACCTACTTGTGCTTCTTGATTCATAACACCTATTTAACCCTTAATCCACTTCAAAAAAGATTAATTCTTCAGATTTTCAGGTTCAAGAAAGCCGTTAAGTTCTTATGCAAATAACATATAATTAACATCAACTTTCAAAAATAATCATAATCCATTTTCTTTAACTTTTAACCCCATTTTTATCCCAACTCTACCATCTTTCATCTCAATCATGAACAACCCTTTAAATCTCCATTCAAATAACCTTATTCACCATACAAAATATAGCCTATGAATCCTTTATCCAACCGGGACACACACTTTCACACATAAAGTCTCACATAGTACACAATAATCATTTTAATCATCACAAATCTCACGTTTTCATGTTAAAATTCATATCAAAACTATCACCGTAATGAAATCTACAACTCCAAAAATTCTTGAAATATAGGACTTTACCTTGTGTATAAGGTGTTCTAGCTTGAATTTGCTCCAAGAATCTCCAACTTCTTCAAGAACAATAGTTTCTCTCTCTTTTTCTAATTTTTCTTGATTTTTCCTTTCCTTTTCTTCCTTATTTCTTCCTCCCTTCTTCATTTAAGCTCTTGGCCGGTTTTCCCACTGATTCCACCACCATTCTTGGTCAAAATAATTACCAATAGGATTTTTCTCAATTAAATGAATGGTGGCTACTTTACACGTGTCGCGATCTCGCCTTGTTCCATATTTTTCATAATTTTCTTTTGCAAAACTTATTTAAGAAGCCTTTCATGCATCAATATTTCATGCATCCTCGTATTATTTGACATTTGTCCTTGGCCACCAATCATTTGAAACCACACGTCCCATTTTTCAACTGCATTTTCCTATTTTCTTCGGAAATAACTAAATCGGGTCCGTAACGAAAAAATATTTTATTTCGCCTTCAACTCCAAAAATTTCACTGAATCCATTTGGTAATACTTCAATTCTTCAATTCCTTCTCTACTTAATCAAATTTGCGGTCAAAGTCGCGAGTGCAGTCAAAATAACGAAAATGTCCCCGATACCCTGGGTAGCATAATTTCCATCAAAATGTGCGTTTCATTGCACTGATCAATTTTTTTTTCCTAGAGTACCCTAAAATTCTTGTTTTTTTTTGAATAATAATAGCCTTCAAAAAATTTAGGGTACAGGTAGAACAAATCTAATAATTACATCCAAGTACTGACAAAATTTTATTTCACCAAAGTATTCGTCTCAATACACCAATCAACTTTTGTTCTAGACATCAATACAAATTCTGATCCTATTACAAATAGTAGCCAATTGAAAGTAAAAAGGTGGGGTGTAACAATATCTCTTCTCATCTCATCCATTTTTGCATTGAAGGTTTCAAAGGTAGGTCGTGTAACACCCCACTACCAACGTACCCTATTAGGGCTAAGGATGTCACCCTGTCTTTAGAACAAGGGGTCTTTATAACTAGGACTCACAAAAGAAAGGAAAGTAATAATCTAAATCAAACTTATTACAACTCAAATGATATATGAACAATTCCCAAAAATAAATAAATTTATGTTAGAGTCTCTCAAATAAAATACAAAGGAAAAGAAATAAGTCTTTAAAATAAGGAAATCTCTACTTCATAACCTTTATAGCAGGACCGACCTGAAAGCATGGTATAAAAGGTGGTGAGATATAAATCTCAGTAAGTCCGTGTGTGCTTTGAGTGCTTCAGGTAAAATAGTTCATGTATGCAAGTTGAGAAAATTTCATAAAAGAAAGAGCTGGCAAGTCTCAAATAAATTTCACAAATAAAAAGTGGTGTATTCCTTTCAAACCGTACAGGTATACGATAAAAGTAACCACTCAAAAGAGGTAGCCATATCACTATACTTTGTGTACCATGACAAAAGCACATTCAGGATGCCACAATTTGTGCATACTGACACAAGGTAGGTGTACGGTCTATCGGGTGAGATACTCCTCCATCTCTACCCCAAAACTTACCAATTGTCCATTCCAAAAATACACAGTCCACTTGACTGACCTTGCTAGCTTGGACCGGTACGACTTACAAGACTGGCATCCTATCTGGGAAGGACTCACTCCTCAGAAGTGACCACCTACTGAGAGACTTACTCTAACCCTAAAAAGACTAATCCTAGTAGTCTACCCTTATTGAGTACTCAACGTTATGTTCGTCCCACTTGGGAAAAGAAAGACCATATAATGATTTTCTTTGAAATAGCAATTACAGTTTCCAAAATTCTTGTCAAAGTTGATTTTTAGGAAAAGTTTCACATTTTGTATAAAATTGCTTGTTCATCTTTAAATGGTTTGCTTTACTGAAAAGGAAAGGAAAATTGTCCATAATTGCATTCATGGTATAATTCGTATACATCATGTTTGACTTGCCATGATAATTTTGATCTTCAAACAGCTTTATGCAGGAACTTTCCTGATCTTTTGCTCTTCCTGGTACAATAGCCTTCCAAGGTAATTCAAAGTAACTTAACCCCGCATAGGGTAAATACGGGGTATAAGTCCAACATCCAGACAATACTTGCCTTAAATAAATAACTCTTAGGCTCAACTAACTACAACAACATCTAGCTATGACAACAATGCATTAAGCTTTAAAACTAGTTGATAAAATATTTTATAGAAAATTTTTAATTTAATAAGTTAAAATAAATAATAAATAATGAGTAATATTTATAATAAATAAAATTAGCAATAAATAATGAATACTATTAATAATAAATCCTAAATAATATTGGTAATAAATAATATTATTACAAATAATAAGTAATATTTCAATAATAAATAATAAATACCAAATAAAATTAATAATAAATAAATTATTCTCATATAAATAATATTGATGAGTGTAAATAAAAGTTTTAGTAAGGCAAACTAATAATAATATGAATATAAAAGACATTTGATATTAATTAATTCTATTACTATTTATATTTAATAATGTTTGATAAAAATATTTTACTTATTTATCTAATAAAATACCAATATTTTAAATAATTATTAGTTTCAAAAATATTTGTGTTTATCGAAATTAGTCAATTAAATTAAATAATAATATTAATTATATTAATAATAATAATGATAGCAAGAATAATTCTAAAAATAATAAAGGTAGTTCTTACAATAATTTTATTGTTAGAGAAAATCCATACACATATTCATACGTACATGGATTCAACAAATAACATGTCGATTTATCCAAAAATAGACTTGAATTAATATACATCACAACAAGGATGATATTCTCCTAGGCATAATAATATCTAGGGATTTATTAAAAAATAACATCATGAAGGCCTAATCAACCATGGTATTATAATGACTATCATACATCAAAACATCCATAAAACTCTTAATCATAATGAACATATAACGATCCTAAAGCATAATCCATAAGTCACAACATCCATTCCAATTCTCATGTCTTAAATCCATTCCTCTCACCCATATACATATCTTCAATCCCACATCATTCAATCAATCTATCAAATCCATCATCTAAGAGTCTTGAGTTTGAGAATTTAAAAAGAAAATCAAGAAAGAAAAACTAGATTTGATGAACGTTAGATAAAGATATTGCCTTGCTTAATGGAGGTCATTGAGTGCCTGAGAGTCCTTCCTTAGTTGAAGGTTGTCCAAGAATGGCCATCCCAGGTTTGACCAAGAGAGAGAGAGAGAGAGATAGAGAGAAAGAGATTAGGATGATACTGAAATGGTGATGATGAGACGAATTAGTTCCAAGTTGTTTAAAGTTACTTTCTTGATGTTCTTATTGTTCTTGACTGAAAAAGTGTGTTTAATCCAAATAGAAGATCAACTTTGGTGTTTTTTATGTTATAGAGTGTCCTATGAGTGAGTATGGACCGAATCCTAGTTGGTTTGAAGGTTCTTGGAGTTATTTGGGATGAATAGTGGTGATTGAAGGTTGAAGAAGCTTAGTGTGTGTTCTTGGTATTCTTAGTGTTCTTGGAGAGGAGTTGAGAGAGAGAGTCATTTTGCGTGTGTATATGAATGATGGCCGAATGGCCTGACTAGGGAAGGCTTTGGGTTATCCAAGAAGGAAAGAAAGAGTTTCAGCTTTTTCAAATTTCAAATTGATAGAAAAGTGAAGATGTTTGAGGTAGAGGATTGGGTAATGGTGTTTACTTTTTGAAGGTTTCTTGTCCTTCAATGGTATATGGCTGAACTAGCTATGACTTGATCATGGAATGGAGAGTTGTTTCAGATTTGAGCTGCCCAAAAATGGCTATGATATAGCAGAGAAATTTCTGGTTTTATTGTCCAGTTAGGTGAGTATTTAATGGAACAAAAATAATAATTTTGAATGGAATGAAGATAGAAGTGTTTTGAGGTGTGTTAATGGAGTCCTAATGACCAAGGTAGATAGAGAAGCCAAGGTGTTCTGTCCATGGCGGCATTTAGCCAAAAATATGATGAAGTTTGATGAAGAAATCGGTCTTAATATTGAATAGGTAAAGCTGGAAATTTTCTGGAATTTTAGCTTAAGAACTCTTGTGATATTGGGAGGATTTTGAGCAAATTTTTCGAAGCTCTTTTATTTGAATTTGCAGCTAGAGTTTAAAAGTGTTTGAATGACCATTAATAGTGGTTTTCCTGCCACCATCTTGGAGAAGAAAGAAGAAAGTTTTAGGTGTTCTTGTGCACAAATGAATGGCTAAATGTTCATGTCCAAAGCTTGGTTATTTGCTGAAAAATAATTCTAATTTAGTGTAGCATGTAAGGCTGAGAAATTCCAAAGTGTTTTAGCTTTCATCTTCACATATGATGGTTGGTTCTTTACAAGAATTAGGTAGAGAGAGGTGGCTGTAAATTTTGAAAACCAGCCACGAAGAAAATCTGGAAAATTTTTCAGATTTTAACCAAAACAAGAACAAAAAGACAATGAAGTTCTTGGAGGAATATCTATGGTGATGTAATTTAGAACCTCTTCCTATTTCTCCTCCACAATTTCGGCCAACCTCCTATCCCACAAGAGTTGGAATTTTTGAAATTCCAAGCAAAGAATTATCCAAGACTTTTATAGATATGAAAATGAATTAAAAAATAGGAGTAGTTTAAAGAAATAGGATAAGGCTTGCAAAAATAATGGAGATAAAAATTCTTCTAGAATTCTTTTTAGGATAAGATCACATGGTTAAGACATTACCAATGTGTCTTCCCCAAGACAACATTCCTAACTTTAAGGAATGTAAGAAAAAGAAATTTTCAAACATTGGTTAAAATAATTATGAATAAAACTTAGGTAATGAAATTTGAATTCAAGACTTTAGAGATTAAATTACAAAGCTCTAACCACAGTAACTCTTGTTCTACATTTTCCAACTAAATTCTATTATTATCTAAGCCTTAAGCCATCTTCCTATTTTAACCTCAAGCAAAATTATCTTTTTACCCTTTCTACTCAACAAGTACAAATAAACCATATAACCCATAAACTACTATTCTAAGGCACACAAAATCATTCAAGGAATATATTTTATGCAAGATGATATACTATACATCCCATCCCTCTTACTCTAGGTTAGGTGTACAACTCGAATATAAAAAGAGTCTTGGGACATTTTGTTGGGATTTACTTGGAAGGTTTAGGTAGAAGAAGTATTCTTCACTAGCACTCTCTTATGTGTTTGCACTCACTCTTGTGTTTAGCTCTCCAAGGCTTTTATGTAAATTGGCTCACCCTCTTACCTTTTTGAATTCATTTAAGTGCTTAACAAGTTCTTCCCACAAAAGTCTCCCCAATTGTTTAGGAATTAGTCCAAACTTTGACAAGTCCACTAACTATCTATGGACAACCAACTAGATGACTAATGGTGGAAATTGATCAACACACAACAATGAGCCTCAAGGAGTTTATATCAATCAAGTAGATTTAATGAATTCAAGAAGCTCATCAAAATTGACTAGTGAATGCGTGAATAGACAAGATCTAACAAGAATTCAATTTACCATTAGAAGTTCATGGAATATAGCATTCAAAAGCCAAAGTAAGAATTTAGCAACTAAAATTATCTCAATGGACAAGAAATGTCCCCAAAATACTTGAAATGATAGATAATAAACTATAGGAAGTGTTCACAAAGTTATAGCCACAATTTCAAGTCAAATGTTCACTCAAGCAAAATATCAAACACTTTGTAAGCAATTTTTGAAACTCAAGATATATTAGAAATTTTAAGCAATTTTAGCCCCTAAAATCAACAAACAACAAGAAATTTGTAATCCCCAATTATTATACTATCAACAAGGTACAAGTTTAATAAGAAAAATCAAAGAAAACTTGACCTTTTTGTAGTACAATTTTGAATTACGGGATTCACTATATTTGAAGCCTTGTTCAATGTCTTCAAACTTTGATAAGAATCAAAGCTTCCCCTCTCCAATACCAAACTATTTTATATGATTTTGGGGTTGATTTCGCAATGAATTTGGTGGCTAAATTTGGGGTAAAATGCAAGACCTAATTAAAAGCTCTAAACAGTGAAATTAGTGAAGAAACAAGATGCCCAATTCAAATACTAGGACCCTAAACCAAAATAAAGAATTTAGAACTCTAGAAATGAGAATCAAATCTACTAATTCATACCCAAGAACTCTTAACCTAACTAGGAGTTAAGAATAATTGAAGTATATGAACTAGGCAACCAAAGATAACCTCTACTCTAGACCCTTAGCTTAGTAAGAAACTAAGATTCTATCTTGATATGCTAGTTTGATCTATCCTTAAGAGTTTATAAACATAATTCAAAGGCAAGGAATGGAATCCTAAGATTGGTCTTAGCCTTCATGGCAAACCCCTAAAAGAACTCTCTCAGGGGTGTCTTTTGGTTTCAATAATGATATC
>JANUWF010003124.1:0-102544 GCA_026120185.1 Voacanga thouarsii
AAGAATTTCTCTTCAAACTTCTCTCTTTCTTTCTCTCACAATTCTTTCTCTAATATTTCTTTCACAAAATAATGGTGTATTACAAGCTTAGAGAATAGCTCTATTTATAGAGCTCTAATTAGTGGATTACATAATGGCATACATCATCTTCCACTAATCTCAATTAGTGGTGTTTCCACTAAATGGTGGACATCCATAAAAATCTTCTCTAATTATTCACATAAATCCATAATTAGTGGAGCCTCCACTAATTAATGGAGATTCCAATAATTCATAACACTCCCCTTGGATGTCCATCCATTACATAAAGAATATACCTCGTTAAAACCTTACTAGATAAAAACCCAGTGGGAAAAAAAATCTAGTGAAGGAAAAAGAGTACACTATTCTATATGTCTGTTTATTACTCCCCCTGATGAGATGATTCCTTTAAATCTTTAAACCGACGCATACCGATTTTATATCTCAACTTCTCAAATGTTGCAGTCGGTAAAGTCTTCGTGAAAATATCTGCGAGGTTATCACATGACCAAATTTGTAGCACATCAATTTTACCTTTCTTTTGGAGTTCATGAGTAAAGAAGAATTTTGGTGAAATATGTTTTGTCCGATCTCCTTTAATATATCCTCCTCGTAATTGAGCTATGCAAGCTGCATTGTCTTCATAAAGAGGAGTTGGAATACCTTTGATTGATGATAATCCACAACTTTCTCGGATATAATGAATCATGGATCTTAGTTATACACATTCTCGACTTGCTTCGTAAATGGCTATAATTTCAGCATGATTTGAAGAAGTAGCTGCTATAGATTGTTTCGTAGAACGCCATGATATAGCAGTATTTCCACATGTAAATAGATAGCCCGTTTGAGAACGTGCTTTATGTGGATTAGATAAATAACCAGCATCTGCATAACCTATCAATGTTGGACTGGTTTTATTTGAATAAAATAATCCGAGATCAATTGTACCTTGGAGATATCGAATGACTTGTTTAATTCCATTCCAATGTCGTCGTGTTGGTGAAGAACTAAATCTTGCTAATAAATTGACAGCAAAAGTAATATCAGGTCTTGTATTGTTAGCAAGATACATCAATGCACCAATTGCACTGAGATATGGTACTTCAGGACCAAGGAGTTCTTCATCATTTTCTTGAGGTCGGAAAGGATCTTTATCCACATTTAATGATCGGACGATCATTGGAATACTCAATGGATGTGCTTTGTCCATGTAAAATATTTTTAGCACTTTTGCTGTATATGTTGATTGATGAATAAATGTTCCACTCTCCAAATGTTCAATTTGTAAACCAAGGCAAAATTTGGTTTTACCAAAATCCTTGATTTCGAATTCTCTTTTTAAATAATCAATTGTTTCTTGGAGCTCTTCAGGAGTTGCAATAAGATTAATATCATCAACATATATAGCTAATATCACAAATTTAGAACCAAATTTCTTAATAAAAACACATGGACATACCTGGTTATTTTTAAATCCCGCTTTCAATAAATATTCACTAAGACGTGTGAACCACATGCGCCCGTATTGCTTCAGTGCCATATAATGATTTCGCAACTTGATGGAGTAATTTTCACGAGGATAATGTTTATATGCTTCAGGCATATGAAATCCTTCGGGATTTTCATGTAAACATCATTTTCTAAATTTCCATACAAGTAAGCAAAGTGACAACATCTAATAGGCGCATATCTATCTTTTCATGTACTGCCAAACTGATAAGATATCGGAGTGTAATAGCATCAACAACAGGAGAATAAGTTTCATCATAATCAATACCTGGTCTTTGTGAAAAACTTTGGGCTACTAATTGCGCTTTATATCGAATGATTTCACTCTTTTCATTGCGCTTTCGCACAAATATCCATTTGTAGCCAACAGGTTTTACGCCTTCTGGTGTTCGGACTGCAAGTCCGAAGACTTCACGTTGTGTCAGTGCATTTAACTCCGATTGAATCGCATCTTTCCATTGCAGCCAATCTTTTCTATGCCGACATTCATCAACTGATATTGGTTCAGGATCATCACTATCCTGTATAACATCAAGAGATATTATATGCAAACATATGATCAATAATTGTTTCTATCCGATTCCAACTTTTACCGGAAGTGGTATAATTGATAGAAATTTCAGTGTTACTTTCATTTATGTCTGGTTCTTTGTCATAAGTTTTCTCTTGGTCTTTATCATTCTTTACTTTAATATGATCATCTGGACCATTAATCCTCTCTTCTTTCGAGGATTTTTATCTTTAAAACCAAGAGGTCGGCCATGCTTCTGGCATGTTTTTGGCTCAGCAGCTATATGTAAAATCTTTTGTCCTGTTGGAACTTCAATTAGAATAGGAGTATTTATAGCTGGCATATGCGATTTTGTTACTCTTCTAGAGTCAACAAAAGCGTCTGGCATTTGATTTGCAATGCTTTACAAATGAATTATCTTTTGAACTTCAAGTTCACACGCGCTTGTATGCGGATCAAGATAATTTAATGATGTTGTCCAATCACGATCTTTCTTGTTCTGTTTCTGTTCTCCCCCTAATTTAGGGAATAATGATTTCACAAGAGAATAAGAAAAGAAATATAAGAAAATGATGACAAGCAGGAAATGCCAAGAAAAATATCTCCTTTTTTTTTTTCACTCTTCCCGGTACCGACTTTTCCTCTTCATCTCTTGTCTTTTCTTCTCCTCCGACCTCTACCTACCATCTACCTCTTCTTCTTCCTCATACAGATATATATATATATATATGTATCGATATATATCTCAGTTATCAGTCATTAGTAAACATAAAAAATAAAACTCACAAAGCAGATATGGAGACTCGTAATTCATTTGAGACATGGTCAAATTTTGACTCGGTTTCTGCAGCAGATGTTGATGTATTTTCTTTTCCAAACCAACCGCTTCTGTCTAATTCGAACACAGAAGATTTTGATATGTTTTCCTTTCCAAACCAACAACTTCTGCCTAATTCGAACGCAGAAGAGTTTGATATGTTTTCCTTTCCAAACCAACCGCTTCCTCCTAATTTCAGGTGAGATACCTTTGAGGGCTTCCATTTGTTTTTAGTATGCTTGATAATGAATTTAAACTCTCTTTTGGTTTGTTTTTTTATGTAAATCAGTGGAAGTTTTGAACATACTGCTTTGGACCAAGTTGATCTGCCCCTACAAGAGACTGCTTTTGATACTGTTCCTCTTGATGCTATTCCTTTGAATGAGGATATGCTTGTGCATGATCCTTTCTACTCTCTAATGGATTTTGAACAAAGCCAGAATATGTTTCCAGGTTATTATACATTTAAACATGGATTTTGAATGGTATTAGCTTTACTGATATTATTTTCTTTTTCTAGGTGAAATAATGAGTGGTCTTGGCAACGAAGTTGGAGTAAGTACTCATGAAATGCATAATATCGAAGTTCAAGATATTATTGCAGACAAAATTCCTGGGGAGAAGAAGATGATTAAGAGGCAGAGAGAGAAGAAGGGCAATAACTCCCAGACACTATCAAGAGAAACAATTGCGCAAGATTTTTACATACCAATCAAGAGCGCAGCCAAAGAACTGAATATTGGCATAACCCGTCTCAAGAAAAGATGTAGGGAGTTAGGAATTCGTCGATGGCCTCACAGGAAATTGGTGAGCTTGGAGACCATAATCAAGAATGTTCAGGTTCTCTCTCATACATACTTATAATTTGCAAGTATGAAACTATGAAAGATTTATAAGTAAATAACCGATGATACCACTTCGATTTACAAGAGATGTAAAATAAAGAAGAAGGAGGACATATGGCTGAGAATAAGTTGAAAGAAGCCATTGCGATACTGGAATGTGAAAAACAGTTGGTGGAAGAAAGTCCTAATATGCAGTTAGAGGACCAAACACAGAAATTGAGACAAGCATGCTTCAAGGCCAAATATAATAAGAAATTTAATTATAATAAACTTAAGGAGATCATAAAATCTCAAGACTCATTTCGCAGTAATTTTACGGCTAATTCTGCTGCTAGTCTCGATGCTGGCTCAAAGGGGAAAGAAAAGGAAGAGGATGTCGAAAAAGAGGAACTGAAGTCCATAATTACTAATTGTTTGTCTTCCTCTAATGTAAATATTGAAAAAGAACAATTACAAACCTTCATCTTACATTTGTCAGCTCAATTACAAAAGAGCAACTATAAGCATGTATCCTCAAGTTCATATGAACACTAGTGATATGAATAAAAGATGTGATGTTTATTATTAATAGAAATATCTTTTTCCCTTATTATCTTTTCTGTTCCACTTCAGGTGGCCAGTATTTCTCTGTGATAAGGGAAATATCGAGTGTGTCCATGACCATAACCACGGCCACTGCCACAACCACGACTATAACGATGACTTCTGCTGGAGCCAACAGCATTCACTTCTGGGAGTGCTGTTGAGCCAGTTCATCTGGCTTCATGATTTCTCAATAATAACTCATGTTAAAGCGGTCAATTTTGGATACCCTTTTTCTCGATATTGTTACTGTAGGACATGAAAAGTGGAGAATGTCTTCTCCAATATAACTTCATCAGTAACTTTTTCTCCGTAAAATTTTTAACTAAGATGTAATTTTATATATCACAGAGTTCACTGTTTTACAATCTTGCAACTTCAGGTGCAACCATTCATACCGTGCAGTGGGTAGTACGACCATCTTTAGGTGGTCAAATCTTTCTTTTTATCCACATGACATATGGATCTCCTTTTTTTTAGCATTTAGATGCATTTCTGTATGACATATAAATTTTTTTCCCAGAAATATCAAGGGCTACAAATTCAAATTTAGCGAGATCAATAAATGCGTACCTGTCTTCTGGCTTTAATAACAGCAGAGACTCGTGCTGATAACGTGTTATAAAATTAGGGTAGTGTTAAAATAAAATCTACACACTACACACTAAGAAAATTCTAACTATTCTTTGCACAAGAATTTCTCTTCAAACTTCTCTCTTTCTTTCTCTCACAATTCTTTCTCTAATATTTCTTTCACTAATCTTTCTTTCACAAAATAATGGTGTATTACAAGCTTAGAGAATAGCTCTATTTATAGAGCTCTAATTAGTGGATTACATAATGGCATACATCATCTTCCACTAATCTCAATTAGTGGTGTCTCCACTAAATGGTGGACATCCATAAAAATCTTCTCTAATTATTCACATAAATCCATAATTAGTGGAGCCTCCACTAATTAATGGAGATTCCAATAATTCATAACAAAAAAGAGATAGAAAATATTGTTCTTGGAGAGTTGGAGATTCTTGCAGCAAATTCAAGCTAGAACACCTCAAACATAAGGTAAAATCCTATGCTTCAAGAATTAAAGCTGTAGATTTCATTATGGTGATCTTTATGATATCAATTTTAACATGAAAACATGATTTTCATGTCTTGATTTTGGATTAAAGCTAGGATTTGTGAACTTTTGTTTATGAACTTTATATATACTTGTATAAGTGTTGGCTACCCAAGGGTCTTTGAATGATGTTTTATGTGAAGAAGAACTGAATAATTATGGTGGTTTGAAGGCTTATTTTTGGTTGAAATGGTGATGATCAAAGTACAGTAAAAATGGAATTTACTTGGTTGAAAAAATGGATCAAATTAGCTTTTGATTAGAAAAGATGAATTTGTATTGAATAAGTGTTACTTTTGTGAGCTACTGAAAATATAGAAATTCAGAATTAAAGATGATTTGAAGGAGAATTGAATGAATTAATGGTAAGGTGTTAAAGATTAAAAGAGGACAAAGGAAAGCATGAATAGTAAAAGTGACGTAAAACTACTTGGACTATTTTTGCCCAATACTGTGCCTTAGGAACAAGAATTCTGGAAAAGGTCTTATACAAAATTAAAGTTAAGAGTGTTATGGTCATTTTGGTATATCATAGAGCTAAAACGGAGTTGTGGATTGAATGTTATGTCCGAAACAAAATCATGTGTGAAAGCAGCAAAATTTCAGAATTTGCTTAGAACATGGACGAATTTAAGGATGATTAATTATCTGATTTGGATGAAATAATTGGAGAAATATGACGTGAATCCCTTTTGAATGAAGGGAGAAAGGATGTGGAAAAATTAAAATGAAAGAATTGAACAAATGATGAAAAAACGTCGTGAACGAAGGTTGAGCGTTTTCCTTAACGGTTGGCTAACTGTCGGCTACTTTTCGGCCGAACACGAATTGATCTGAAAATGATGTGTGGTATAGGTTTATCGGTAAATGGCCAACGGTTCATTGAAAATGGTAGAAACGGTGGTCAAACGGCCGTGAACGAAAAAGTTTAGTTAGGACAAGAGGTGAGTTCCTTGGACCTCTAAAACCTTTTTGAAAGTTAGTGTGATTTATTTTTTTCATGAAATTCTATGTTTTATACCGTTTGGGAAATCCCTAAATATGTTTAAGATTTATCTGAGGAGAATTGTTTTTTATGCCATTCTGGGCTTGAATGAACTTCATAATTGGCTTGGAAACCTTAACGGATGTTTAAAATATGAATTTGTAAATTTAGTCCCTTTTGGATTAAATACTTGAGATTTTCAAAAAATGGTAATTTTGGAATCGGGTATTCATAAATTGACTAGAATGCCCTCATCAAAACATTTTATGAAAATGTGTTTGGAAACTTCGACTTTAATACTCTTTTGGGATTTGAATTTTAGATTTCTTAAAATGGGTTCCTTTTGCAATTGGGTATTTAAAAAATGATCTAAACATCCTTATTGAAATTTTTGCAAATATTTTTAAATTAGATAAGGGTAAAATGACCCGAATACCCTTGGAAATGACTTTTGTGATCGAGTACAGAGAAAATGCCCCGAATACTTTTGAAAACTTGTTTTGATGTGAGAAAAGAACTCTTTACCTTGTTTTGACATGGTTTTGGAAAATGATTTCTCGTTATGAGATTGACTTTGGAAAACAACTTTTTGATCCCGAAAATTATTTTATTCGCCTGATGTGCGTATGGGATGAATTGATTGGCTCTTTGGAGCCTATGAAAATTATTAACTGACTTGCGAGTCAGTGGGATCAAATTCTAAAAAATAACATTTTGCCCCGATAATGTTTTTCTTGATATGGAAAATGGTTTTCGGATGTGTTCAAGTACGAGCCTTTTTGGATTTGGAAAACATGGTGAACAATATAAATCTTGAATTCTTGAAGTTGACAGTTCTTGAATACTTGGCGTATGCACTAACTTGAATACTTGGCGTTATTGAATACTTGGTATAAGCACTAACTTAAATACTTGGCTTATACACTAACTTGAATACTTGGCGTAAGCACTAACTTGATTCGCGGTTGTACGCTGCGGTGTGCTTACCCTTTTGGCGATGCATGGTTGAGTGCTCTAGGCTGCGGTCTAAGCACAATGATATATGGTGCCGAAGGCAAAGACTTGTAAGCTTTGCATACAGGCTGGCCTTCTGTTGGAAGAATGCCTATGATGTGGAAATCCGAGCAATGATTTGAAATTAAAACATTGTTTTCAAAAAATGATTGAGTTTTGAAAAAACTCTTCTTTAAAGAGTTTTGAAATTGTTTCCAGTGAACAACCAAAGTGCTTTCTCTATAAAAGTTTTATGTACTCTGTCTTTTTATTAAAGCACTAGCACACACAGGATTCACTGAGTGATTATCACTCACACACGCGTCATCTCTTTTGAAAAATTCTGGATCAGAGGCACAACAGAAGCACGGTGGACTCCTAGAGGCTCATACTATATCTTGAACCTATTGTACTTGTGAGTGTATGTATCAGAGGCTAAATTCTTGTACTCTTCCATATTGGAAAAAAAATTCCGCTACATTTTGAGTAAAGTTTGTTATAAAGACCTTTTGTTTGAGCAATCCGACGGGGTGACATTCCACAAAGTTATAGCCCACTATGTTATGGAAATATGGGGTGTTACAAGGGGTATTAGAGCATAGTGGAAAGCATAATAGAGCTTCTAATGGAATATGGTTGAGCCTCTGATGGGACATTGGGGAGTCCATCATTGTATGAGTAAACGTGAGTTTATAGAGATAGTATTTGGATATTGGAGTAGATATGACATGTAACTTTGAGGTGTAATTTATTCTGATTTGCTAGAAGAATAGTGATTCGAGACAAATCCAATATCTCTGAAAAAGGTCTATGACCCCAAATTCGGACAATAGTAAAGGGATAGAGATTAGAGAGACCTTATATAGAAACTATTTACTGATTTTGAACATTCCATTTTGGGACCAGTAAGAGTGAGATGAGGAATAAAGGAGGTTGAACATTTAAAGGCCCTGTGTGTATAGTATGATATGAATTGTGCAGATAAGAATATGCACACTTGTATAGTGTTCTAGTGTTATATTTGAGTGCTAGAAGTCCTGGTTTATCATAATGTATGAAAGGATATGATTATATTAATACTAATGAACCAAGAATCATTAGACATTTGAAGTGAAACGTACCTGGGTTAGAGAAATTCTAGGATCGGTAACCCTTGGGAAATGCCCATAAAAGTTGAAATGAGGTGATTTAGGTCTATTTATGAAAATGAAAGCGTGATCTATGTGCAAAATGATATACATATGTGAAGGTATCTTATTAGGTTGAAAGAATATAGGAAGCATTAAGATATATATATATATATATATATATATATATATATATTTGCCTGGTGTTTCATAAAGTAGATTTAAAGAGAAGAAGAAACTAGAAATAAACGTTTGATGGAGTTAAGACAAATCTAAATTTTGAAGACGAAATTTTTTTTAAGGAAGGGAGAATGTAATACCCTACTTTTTTATCTTTGACTAGCTACTATTTAGGATGAGAAATTGTATCAATAACCAGAACAAAAGTTCATCGGTGTAATGAGATGAATATTTTGGTGTGATAATATTTGGTCGAGACTTGGATGTAATTATTGGATTTGTTCTACCCGTACTATAAATCTTCGGAAGGTTATTATTGTTAGTAAAATAAGAATTTAAGGGTATGCTGAAAAGAAAAATTGATCAGTGCAATGAAATGCTCACTTTGGTGTGAATTAAGCTACTCGAGTCACTGGGGGTATTTTTGTCATTTTGACTGTGCCTACAACTTTGACAGCAAATTTGACCACATAGAGAAGGAATTGAAGAATTTGAGAATTACCAATAGATTTAGTAGAATTTTTGGAGTTGAATGGGGAAATAAAATATTATTCTATTTTAGACCCGATTTTGGTCATTTTTGAAGAAAATAGGAAACCACGGTTAAAAATGGTGTGTGTGGTATTTTGTGATTGGTGGATAGGGACATGTGTCACATTATGAGAGATTGTATGAGATTTCATACAAGATAAAGCTTATCAAAAAAGTTTTACAAAATAAAAAAAAATAGGTGGACGAATGAAATTGCGACACATGGCAGATAGCCCACAATTTGTGACCAAATGGTCACCAATTTGGACCATGTATGGCGATGATAAGGCTGTTATAACAGCCAGAATTTTTGCCAACCTTGAAGAAGGAAAGATAAGAGAAAACAAGAAAGAAAAGGGTTGAGAAAGATCAAGGAAAAAAATTTGAAAAAGAGAGAGAAAATATTGTTCTTGAAGAGTTGGAGATTCTTGGAGCAAATTCAAGCTAGTACACCTCAAACATAAGGTAAAATCCTATACTTCAAGAATTAAAGTTGTAGATTTCATTATGATGATCATTATGATATCAATTTTAACATGAAAACATGATTTTCATATCTTGATTTTGGATTAAAGCTAGGGTTTGTGAACTTTTGTGTATGAACTTTATATATACTTGTATAAGTGTTGGCTACCTAAGGGTCTTTGAATGATGCTTTGTGTGATGAAGAACTGAATAATTATGTTAGTTTGAAGGCTTATTTTCATTTGAAAAGGTGATGATCAAAGTAGAGTAAAAATGGAATTTACTTAGTTGGAAAAATAGATCAAACTAGCTTTTGATTAGAAGAGATGAATTTGTGTTGAATAAGTGTGACTTTTGTGAGCTATTGGAAATCTGAAAATTCAGAATTAAAGATGATTTGAAGGAGAATTGAATGAATTAATGGTTTTAAGGTGTTAAAGATTAAAAGAGGACAAAGGAAAGCATGAATAGTAAAAATTAGGGAAAACTATTGGGGCTATTTTTGCCTAGTACTGTGCCTTGGGAACTAGAATTCTGGAAAAGGGCTTATACAAAATTAAATATAAGAGTCTTATGGTCTTTTGGCATATCGTAAAGCCAAAACGGAGTTGTGGATTGAAAGTTATATCCGAAATAAAATCATGTGTCAAAGTAGCAAAATTTCAAAATTTTGCTTGGAACATAGACGAATTTAAGGATGATTAATTGTGTGATTTGGATGAAATAATTGCGGAAATATGAAGTAAATCCCTTGTTTATTAAGGGATAAAGGATGTGGAAAAATAAAAATGAAAGAATTGAACAAATAACGAAAAAACGACGTGAACGAAAGTTGAACGTTTTCCCTAACCATCGGCTCCCGTCTGCTAAACGTCGGTTGGACGTCGGCTATTTTTTTGCCGAACACGAATTGACCTGTAAATGATGTGTGGCGTAGGTTTATTGGTAAACAGCCAACGGTTGGTTGAAAACGGTAGAAACGGTGGTCGAACAGTCGTGAGCGGAAAAGTTTAGTCAAGACAGGAGATGAGTCCCTTGGACATCTAAAACCTTTTTGAAAGCTAGTGTGCTTTGTTTTTCCATGAAATTCTATATTTTATACCATTTTGAAAATTCCTAAATATGTTTAAGGTTTATCTGAGCGAGAATTATTTTTATACCATTCTAGGTTTAAATGAATTTCATAATTAGCTTGGAAACCTTAATAGATGTTTAAAGTATGAATTTGTGAATTTAGTCCCTTTTGGATTAAATACTTGAGATTTTTAGAAAATGGCAATTTTGGAATCGGGTATTCATAAATTGACTAAAATGCCCTCATCGGAACATTTTATGGAAATGTGTTTGGAAACTTCGACTTTAATCCTTTTTTGGGATTTAATTCTAGATTTTATGAAATGGGTTCTTTTTAAAATTAGGTATTTGGAAAATGATCCAAATATCCTTATTGGAACTTTTGTGAATACTTTTTAAATCGAGTAAGGGTAAAATAACTCGAATAACTTTGGAAAATGACTCGAGTAAGGGTAAAATGACTCGAATACTTTTAAAATCAAGTAAGGGTAAAATGACTCGAATACTTTTAAAATAAAGTAAGGGTAAAATGACTCGAATAACTTTGGAAAAGTCTTTTGGAATTGGGTATGGGTAAAATGACCCAAATATTCTTAGAAATGACTTTTGTGATCGAGTATGGGAAAAATGACCCAAATACTCTTGGAAACTTGTTTTGATGTGAGAAAAGAACTTTTTACCCTGTTTTGACACGAGTTTGGAAAATGATCTCTCGATATGAGTTTGACTTTGGAAAATGACATTTTGATCCTAAAAATTATTTTATTGGCTTGATGTGCCTATGGAATGAATTGATTGGCTCTATGGAGCTTATGAAAATTATTAACTGACTTGCGAGTCAGTATGATCAAATTCTAGAAAATAATATTTTGCCCCAACAATGTTTTTCTTGATATGGAAAATGGTTTCTAGATGTGTTCAAGTACAAGCCTTTTTGGATTTGGAAAACATGGTGAATAATACGAATCTTGAATTCTTAATTTCTTGAACTTGGTGGTTCTTGAATACTTGGCGTATGCACTAACTTGAATACTTAGTGTAAGTAATAACTTGAATACTTGGCGTATGTACTAATTTGAATACTTGGCGTAAGCATTAACTTGAATACTTGGTGTAAGCACTAACTTGAATACTTGGCGTAAGTACTAACTTGATTCGCGGTAGTATGCTGCGGTATACTTACCCTTCGGGTGAAGGTGAATACTTAAGCCAAGAGTTTCTAAGTTATCTTAGAGATAATGGGATATAATCTCAATGGTCTCCACCACATGCACCTCAACATAATTGTGTATCTAAGAGAATAAATCAAACCCTTCAATACATGGTACGGACCATGATAGCTTTTGTAGAGTTACTAAAATCGTTTTAGAGATATGCACTGAAGATTACTGTTTATATATTAAACAGAGTTCTGTTAAAAACGGTTGATACTACTCCTTATGAGCTGTTCTTTGGTAAAAGACCAAAGTTATCTCGTTTAAGAATTTGGGATTTTCCTATTTTATTAAAAAGGTAATGCCAGACAAACTTGAAAGTAAGTCTGACAAATGTTTGTTTGTTGGATATCCGAAAGAATCCTTTGGATATTACTTCTATCTTCCTCCTAAAAATAAAATTTTTGTTTTGAAATATTCTGTCTTCTTAGAGAAGGAGCACATGTTTAAAGGAGATAGTGGAAGCATGCTTGAACTTGGTGAAGTTTAAGAAGAACAAACAAAAATTGATCAATCGTCTGAATCCATACCCATTGATGAACCTTCTAACACACAAGAGCCTCGTAGGTCGAGTAGGATACGAGTGCTGCCTGAGATATATGAATTTCTCATAAGTGACCACAATGACGTATTGTTCATAGAAGAAGTGAGCGTACTACTTACAATGATGTTCTAAATAGTTTAGAATCTAACAAATGGCTTGAAGCTATGAAGTCAAAAATGAATTCCATGTATGACAACCAAGTATGGACTTTCGTTGATCCACCCGAAGGAATCAAGCCTATAGGGTGCAAATGGGTTTTCAAAAAAAAAAAAAAAAACTGACATGGATAGTAATGTGGTTACCTATAAGGCACGTTTGGTTGTAGAGGTTATCGACAATAGTAAAGTGTTGATTATGACGAAACTTTTTCATTAGTCACTATGCTAAAATCCATAAGAATACTCCTAGCACTTACCGCTCATTACGACTATGAGGTTTGGCAAATGGATGTAAAAATAGATTTCCTTAATGGAAACTTGATCGAGGAAGTGTATATGACACAACCTGAAGGTTTCACATCTAAAGATGGCACAAAAGTTTGCAAGTTGCAAATGTCCATCTATGGATTTAAGCAAGCATCTAGGAGTTGGAACACCTGTTTTGATGAGACAATTAAAGAATTTAATTTTATTCAAAATATGGATGAACTTTGTGTGTATAAGAAGGTTAGTGGGAGTGCAGTTATTTTCTTATTGCTTTATGTGGATGGCATATTGCTAATAGGAAATGATGTTTCCGTTCTTCAATATGTAAAGATTTAGTTATCCAAGATGTTCTCCATGAAAGACCTTGGAGAAGTAACCTATGTTTTAGGAATAAGGATCTATAGAGATAGATCAAGGAGGTTGCTAGGTCTTTTACAGTCTACATACATAGATAAAGTGCTGAAGAGGTTCAGTATGGATCAATCCAAAAGAGGATTCTTACCTATGGCACATGGAGTAAGCCTTTCAAAGTCAATGTCTCCAAAGACATAATTTGAAAGTGATCATATGAATAGAATTCCATATGTTTCAGCAATTAGGTCTATCATGTATGCTATGACATGTACTAGGCCCAATATATCATGTGCTTTTAGCTTGACGAGTAGATACCAATCTGACCCTAGAAAGAGTTATTAGACAGCTGTAAAGAATATCCTCAAATACTTACAAAGAGCTAAGGATGTATTCTTGGTATATGGAGATGGTGATTTGCAAGTAAAAGGGTATACTGATGCCAGCTTTGAGTCTGATATGGATGACTACAAATCACAATCTGGCTATATGTATATGTTAGCTGGTGAGGCAATAAGTTGGAAAAGTTCAAAATAATAGACTACTACTAATTCGACAATTGAAGCAGAGTGCATAGCGGCTTCTGAAGTAGCTAAAGAAGCAGTGTGGATCAAGAAGTTCGTCACTAAATTTGGAGTGGTGCCTACCATTGTAGATCCAATACGTTTGTATTGTGATAACAATGGAGCCATTGCACATGCAAAGGAACCACAGTCTCATCAATGATTCAAGTATGTACATAGACGCTATCATCTGATTAGAGAGATTAACAATAGGTTGGATGTAAAGATAGAGAGAATTCTCACGGATCATAACATAGCTAATCCATTCACTAAAGCACTTTCCCAGAAGAAACGTGATAAGCATGTTAAGTAATTCGGTATTCGATATATAAAGGATTGGCTCTAGTGCAAGTGGGAGATTGTTAGTGTTATGCCCTAGGGCGAATCACTTGTACCATGTATATTGCATAATAATTAATAAAAGAGATATTCTTTATCTTTCAATTTGATTGTTATATCTTAATGTGCATATAAACTATTTGATAAAGTCCTTAGTACAATACCGTGTTAAGAAAATTATGATAGAGATCATGATGTGAGATTCCTACTACACTATGTAGTGTTTGTACTTGAATAATCCATAGTCATAGTATTAATGAGATAGGACATTATTAATATGCAAAGACTAGTACATGTTATATCCCTTTATTGGATCAAGTGGTAGTTCTCTTAACCGTTAGTATTATGATACTCAGGATTAATATGTGGATGCTTATTATATGAACAAGTTCATTGGATGACCTAGTTATGAGATAATCACTTGTATAGCTATTGAGTGTCAGTGATAGAATCTCATTATAGCAATGTGCAAGTATCCTTAGACTTGAGATCTCTAAGGTATTTTGTTTATCAAGAGTTGTACTTTGATTTTAATCTTTAGAGTCTTACAAGGACTGCCTATGGGATAGATATTGAGTATAATGTAAAGTAAACGAAAGTAGCTGAGATAGTCAATAAAGGATTCACCACTCCTAATAGTAGGAGAGTATATCTCATGGCCACTTGTAGAAATCATTACTCATGAAGTCCTTGGTCAAGGCGACTATGTGTTAAAAATAGTTCCAAATTCGATACAGATATCGAGTAATGAATTTCTTGAACAAGTACTAAAATATTCGGGTAAGAATTAATAATATTTTGGATGGAGTTGGCACTAATTCCATGCTCTAGACTAAAAGAGATATAGTATGGTGAAATAAGTTTATTGCATTGGTTATTTGCTATTGAAAGGTTCATGTCAAGCCACTTGACTTTTTGGACTTTTGGGTGATCAAAAGTCATTACTAGATGTCGCTCTTGATATGATAAATATGAATTTATTAATTAGAGAATTAATAAATTAATATTATATTTTATTTAGGATTATTAATTCTAAAGCTGTTTGAATTAATTCATATTATGCTACTAATAAGACCAGAAAACCTAATGGGTCACACACAATAAAGGTTTGAATGTTTAATATATATTATTTGATAATATTGTGGGGTTAATTAAGAGAAGAAGATATGTTTATAGGTGAATTATAAGTTTGTTATAATTTATGGGACTTGGTTGCAATTATATAATTTCAAGGGCCTAATTGTAGACATTGGATCTTGGAGGATTTAATTGCATTTAACACCAATCCTAAAACTATAAATAAGGGAATCGTGCCCTTCTACAAATAGTGAGAGACCTACGTTCCTTCTCCTTCTTCATCCTTATTCTTCTCCAATTAAACTTAGTCGCTCCTCTTTTACTAGCATAGTTTTAAGTGGGTTTTGTAAGCAATTCAACCTTGTGTGGATTACTGCTAGAGATAATCCTACTCTTAGATTATAGTGGGGCGATTGGATGATCAAAACAAGGGAATTGGTTCTTGGGTTAGCACAAGGATTTTTTTTTTCTCGCTACAGAAGGTAATTTTCATTTCCTTCCTCTATTCCCATTTTAATTATAAACATGTGATCCTTAGGCATGAATTTCATGGTTATTTTTGTTGTATTCTTATTTGATAAGCATGATGAAATTCCAATAGGTTAGATTGCCAAAAAATCAATACAAGAGTCCTAATTCGTGGTTGAATTAGTTTCTAAAAATTTCCTTAGAAGTTGCCAAATTCTGCTAAAAAAAAGAAATCCTGTCTCCATTAAGTCAACAATGGGCTAGCACTAGCTTAGGTGGACCATCCGGTGCTGGTTCAACACTATTTAACCCTAAAATTGTTCTATTTTTCTCTATTTTGTCCAGAAATAGGCCCTAACCAGTTCAGTTATTTAGGTCAGTACCGATTCATCGCTATTTTGTTGTTTTTTTTTCACTTTTCACCATATTGTCCATATTTCTCCCTTCTAATCAATTCATCACAAAATATATCAAAATGGTAGGAATCAATAGTCATTTGAATACAAAATCATAACAAATATAACACAAATGACTCTCGAAATATAAGTACATTTAGCCCTTATCAGGGAGATTCCACTTAATCTCATGTTTATCTCATTTTATTATTCTTTAGGTGGCATTGTGACTTTTAATGACACCATGTGTGTTTGGGTTGGTGTATTCACTAGAAGAATTGTTACATTTATTTGTATATTTGATTTGTTGACTAAACAATGAGATAAAAGCTTAGTAAAAATAGTTACTCTCCTTTCCCGAGGGATACGATACTTACCATTATAACTCTATGTTATACGATAGGTATACTTATTTATATGCGTGTTGTGTGAGTAATTATGACATTTTAATTTAAAAATTAACCAGTTATGTTATTTTGAGGTAATATTTCCTAAGAAACACATGTGCATACAAGCCATGCATCAAGGGAATGAAAAGAATTTTTTTTTATAAAATTTTTGGTGGAGAAAATAGTCTCATATCTTCAGGGCTGGAAATTGGTGTAGCTAGAGTTTTTTATGTTTTCTAGTTCGTGAAAATGTCTTGGGCATTCGATCCTTGCGTACTTATGCTTCAGCGTTCTCCATGAAGTACTGGTGGTGCTATAGGTTGCAAGACACTCTATGGGCAAATTTCATGAAAGCAAAATATAATTCACAAGAGATTCATCAATTTTTCATGCATATGCCTTCTACACCTTCTCACTGTGATAAGAGCTTATGGGGTGAACTTTTAACAAGATTTTCAAGTGGCCTTTGAAGTAGCTTTTACAAGAACAATAGGAATAAAAAAACATATAGACTTGGGATACAAGAGTACAATAAATTGAATACTAGATACTTACCTTCTCGACAAACCAAGAACTCTAATAGATCTAGCTATTAGAACCCAAGATTTAGTGGATCTAGGCCTACCACAATAACACCTCAATACCCTTGACTCATAAAAAATCAATAGCAAGAAGGATAGGGCATTGTGGGCACTCAAATTGGTAACAATAACAACCTTAGATGAGTAAGCAAATAGAACCTTTGAAATGATTACCAAATTGAATTATCCTTTAAGTTTTGAGACTCTCACATAAGGGTGGACTAAGCCCTTAGGTTGGTCTTGGATTTTGAAATAAAACTCTATAGTTTAAGCTTTCATGAAAAATACTTCTTCATTTATTTTGAGAGAATATGATATGTTGTTTTTACAAGCTTGGAAAAATAGTATGTAAAAGAAAAGTCTCAGACCTTAGACTAATTAAGTTTCTAATATTACAAAATGGCCCCAAAAATAGTAGAAATAAGATAGTTCTTAGAGTTTTCTAGTGGCGAGCTAGTATCGATTTAGTGTAGTGGGGTTGGTACTAGTTCAAGTCTAGAGAAACAATAACCATCTTGCACATTCAGCTCATCTTGGCTCACCAGCAAGCACTGGGTCTGGTATTTATGCCGGCGCTGTTTCTCTTATGGATGAACAATACATGACTAGCCGTTCTACATAATTAAAAATAAATTCTATTTCCGCAACTCTTCCAATGTTGTCTATAAGCTTTCCCATTTCAAACACGTGTTCAAGTATGCTTGAAGGTTGTGTTAGAATTACTTAGCATGGGCTCTTGTTAATAGACTAGGTACGCTTAGTTTTGCATCTTCTCCCCCTTCTTAAGCTGGTTCCTCTTGGCTAGGCTAATTCATATCATTTCCCCTTTCTTGGAGTGGATTTGTCCTCAAATCAAAACTTGCATCATGAGGAGAAATGCCAGCCACATTAAAACTTGCACTTACATTATACTTACCTAGGAGATTAATTTTGTTGGCATTATCCCTATGTCTCTCTAATACTTGAAATGGACTATCACCTCGGGGTTCAAGTTTGGATTTACATTGGGTGGGAAACCTTTCCTTGCGTAAATGTAACTAAACCCAATCACTTGGTTCAAATATCACATTTTTTTCTGCCTTGGTTTCATTTGTAAACAACCTCCTCGTTGCAATTTTCAATTAGTGCCTTGACCTTCTCGTGCATAGATTTCGCTGTTTTTGCTTTCTTCTTGCCATTATCATTCACTTGTTCATTCACAAGCAAAAGTGATAAATCCAATGGTGTTAGAAGATTAAACCCATAGACAATTTGAATTAAAGATAAAAAAGTAGTAGAATGGACAGTTCTATTGCATCCAAACTTGACATGTGGAAGGTCTTCCTCTTAAGTTTTCAGGTTACTCTTGATAATTATCTGCAAGAGCTGTATTAATGTCCAATTAACATCCTCTATTTGTCCATCCTGCCGTAGGGGGCTTGCTGTAGAAAATAATAGTTTAATTCTAATTTTAACCCATAAAATCTTCTAAAAATGACTTAGAAACTTTGAATCCCTGTCAGATATAATGCTTTGGGATATCTCATGCAATTTTACCACTTTCTTGAAAAACAACCCTGTAATATGTGACACATCATTAGTTTTGTTACAGGGTATGAAATGTGTTATTTTTGAAAATCTATCAACAACAAAAATAGAATCCTTTCCTCGTTTGGTTCTAGGCAACCTTAGAACAAAATCCATACAAATATCTAGCCATGGTGTGTTAGGAGTAGGAAGTGGAATGTATAATTCTTGAGGTAGTGTTTTGGACTTGGCTTTCCTACATGTAATGTGTAAATTGTAATGCCTTACAACATCTCCACCCATTTTTGGCCAATAAAAATGCTTTTGTAGAATGTCTAGAGTTTTAACCACTCCAAAATTTCCCAATAAACATCCACCATAAGCTTTCCTCACTGGCAATTCTCTCAATGAACTCTTAGGTATGCAAAGCTTTCCTTCCCTAAACAAAAAACAATTATGCCTATAGAATGTATTGAAAGCAAAATTTTCACAAGTATGATAAATTTTACTAAACTCTTCAACCTTTTTACCCAATTCCTTGATAAGTTCAAAACTAAGCAATTTTTGCATTTAAGGAGTTAAGGTACATACCTGCAAGATAATGGATCTACTATCACGTTGTCTATACATGTCTTGTATTTAATAGCATAAGAAAATGCTCCTACAAACTCCATCCATTTGGCATACCTTTTGTTCATTTTTTGTTGATCCTTAAGATGCTTTAATGTCTCATGGTCAGTATGTATGATGAATTCTTTAGGTAATAAGTAATGTTTCCAATGATGCAATGTTCTCACCAAAGCATACAACTCTTTATCATAAGTAGAGTAATTCAAAACTACTCTTAACAATTTTTCACTGAAATAGGCTACTGGTCTTTTATTAGGAGTTCATACTGCACATATGGCCACTCCACTAGTATCACACTCAACCTCGAAAGCTTTTTCAAAGTGAGATAAGGATAGTAATGGGACTTTGCTCAATTTTGTTTTTAATGCAACGAAAATATTTTCTTATTCTTCCCCCACTCAAACCTAACATTCTTTTTCACAACTTTTGTCAATGGAATTGCTATTGTGCTAAAATTTAATAAACTGCTTGTAAAAACTAGCTAAACTACGAAAATTTCTTACCTCAGTCACAGTTGTGGCCGTTGGCCAATCTTGAATAGCCTTGATCTTCTCATCGTCAACTTCTATTTCCCTAGAAATCACAACAAAGCCATGAAAATTTATTTTTTTCGAACAAAATGAACATTTCTCAAAGGTAGTATACAACTTTTCTCTTCTATGGGTAACAAGCACACACTTTAAATGATGTAAATGATCCTTATATGTCATGCTATAAATCAAAATGTCATAAAAAAACACCATAACAAATTCCTCAATGTAATCCCTCAACACATGATGCATAAGTCTCATGAAGGTACTAGTTACATTTGATAGCCCAAATGACATTAGGAGTGTTAGAATATATGTCCAAAATATACTATGTATTTCTGTATTTTAGAAATTAATAAAATTTCATTCATTAATAGTTATTTGTTTACATATATTTGTACATTAAAGGTTTAAGTAAGTTAGTAGATAATCTATATAATTGGATTGTGCTTTCACAGTAAGGTGTAGATTATGGACTACTAACACATAAGCGAAAAATTGTTCTTGATCGATTGATGAAGCTAGACACTTTATCTAGGTTTAAATCATTACACTATAGTTTTCAAATGGGAAATGGTTTACTTTTAACCATTGAGTAGTCCACTCATGCCAATGGTGTAAACGTATTTTGGAATATGTAGAATTGGACCATGTGATAATAATCTTTATCAAAGTACTAAAATAAATAAAGATTGATTTATCACAGCTACTGCATGGACGAGTACACTAGGACTTGAGTGTAAGTTGTTGGTTTGGTGAAGCTGGACTTGTACGCTTTGATGTATGTCAGGTGAGGTCTTATCACAAGGCCAATAACTTTGTACGTTGGGTGTATGGCTCTAGTTAATTAAGACGGACTTATATAGTACAGTTTCTATGCTTCATTATATGAAGAAATCACCCTCTCATGATTGTTTGGGATAATGTAATAATCCAAGACCCTGAGAAATATCACTAAGTATGTACACTTTTGGATAGCTCTTTGTGATAAGTGAATATATACTGGAAGTCGTGGATTATCGGACTAGCTACCAAAGGATGGTAGATGTCGTTAAAAAGGGTGTTAGTACTATTTTCCCATCTCAGTGACGGGTGTTACATAGAGGGATATTTTCGTCATTACATCTGTAGGTTGAAGACACTATACTTGCAATATTATTCTCTGGGTCAATATTTTCATATGGTGATAAATAGAATATTTAAAATGATTAAAATACAATAATTTGCTAGCAGAAGTATTTTGATCATTTTAGTAGCCAAGAATAATATGTCTTTTGGTCCTCTTAATGAGAGGCAGTGAATTATGGTGATTGAGCCTAAACATGTTTTCAGATGATAAGAAAGCTTTGGAGTAGGTTTTGTGAGATTGTGATTGCTAAAGAACCATATGGTATCAAAAGTGTCAAAGGTGACATTAAGAGGAATAAAGTTCTATTTTGAGCTTTCGAGAAAATAATTGTAGTTTCAATGATTGGGAGGTTCTGTGAGATAAAGCTAACCAAAACACTATAATTGGAATGTTAAATAAGGTTTTGAAAGGCTTAAATATAGTGGGTTATGTTGAAGAATCCACTGGAAAAACACAAGCGATGTTGCACCTTGAAAAACCTTATTTTTATTATTAGTATCTACTGTATATTTACAGCAATAACTAAACGAAATGGAGGAAGGTATTAATATCCCATGAGCTAGAAATTATAGAGAAATGTCGTAGTGAGAGTTGGGACAAATTTTACTCAAAACAGATTAGTATATCCAAAATTATCGAAATATAAAGAAAGGTTGCCAAGATACTCAAAATAGTGGCCTATTTATGCTAAATGAAGAGTGCAAGTCATATTGATCTCTTTTTCCTTTATAAAAAGCTAGGAACCTTAGAACATTAAGTTTTTTTAGCTTTTCAACCTAAGAAGAAAGGGACAAAAGCTTTGTAGTGTATTTATTACTTTATATTTTTCAATCCCAAATTCTTAGCCACAAATATCATTTTTAGAAATGCCTCGTTATTTTAGGTGGATTGGACTCGGGGACCTTTATCCTTGCAATAGTGTGTATAATAGCATTTACTGAAAACAGTGAGTTCATTTGATTTTCAAACCCTACTTATGCAAAATAAGTTTGATAATTTATAAACTTCATTTTTGTGCAATGGTTTCCCAAATTAAATATTTGTGAGCATTTAGGGAAGCATGAATATGCAAGTCCCATGAATTATAAAACTTATTTGGCTAGTTGTTTTTCCAATATAATTGAACATGAACATTTCCTTGGTAAATGAGTTTTGTTAAAAAAATGTTCCACCAGAATTGAGCATATGTGTATTACAATAAATGATGTGCTTTTATGAGTTTCTTTACTAGCATAAATGCCATGTTCTGGTTATGAAAAGCATTATCATAATGATTTTGGTTCAAGTTGCTTTTCAAGCAATTCCTGCACAAGTTCAAAAACATATTATATTTTATGCTTAATGAACCTTGGAAAAATGGTCATGGAAGATATGAGAAACATTTAGAAAATTGTATTTTGGCCCCAAAAATGTTTTCTTGATTGCCCTTTTGGGATTGTGGTAACAGGTCGTGGGACCAATGAAGATGTTGAGTACTTAGTGAGAGCTTTTTCTCATTCTACTAACTTATGTTAGATGTAGATGACTCCAAGTAACCTGCCCAATTTTGGGATTTATCTTATGCCAAACAGAGCAACAAGACATTATAATTAGCCCCCTAGCTAGCTTTTTTATGGCTAGACAATTGCCTATGATTGATATTTGGGTTGTTTACAAGACACTAGGCGAGAACATTCAGTGTGTTCAATCTCTTGCTACCTCGATGGTGATTAACGTCAAGGCTAGGAACGTAAGGCCTATGGTGCCAAGTAAATGATCCCTAAGTGATAGGTGAGATGTATTATTCCTCTCACCACTCTGGCAACAGATGGTTGAATACTGAAGACGTAGTCCCTAGTAAAATAAGATTGTGGTAGCTAAAAGTGAAGCCTTGTGAACTTTGCACATAGGTCATCCTTCTATTGAGAGAAGTACCCGCTTTTGTAAAAATAAGGTGTCAGTGTTTTATGACCCACATTTTCCAAAAGTACATGAAAATTTTGAACAACAAATGACAAGTTTTCTACCACTTGACTTGTAGAATTGTTTCAGTGGAAAACACAATAATTTTTTTGTTGTCTATTTTTTATGGAAAAATACTAGCACCCACGGGACTTACTAAGTATAAAACTTACAAGTGCATCCATTTTTTTCAAACTCAAAGCTAGAGATATGTGACAATGATAACAACATCACTTCCTTAGCTCAGTCTAGTGAAAGTTTTGTAACTTTGCTATGTACAAACCGTAGATTTGTGTGTAATATGTATTTTCAGATTTATATATATATAGCTTAACCAGTATGCCGGCTTAATAAAATAGCATGTTTCTAATTATCTGCTTTATGTTGTGATCCATTATAAAGAACCTTTATTTGGGAGTTCAAATGGGACGACATCCCATAACAACAAGGTCAACCACAACCTAGATATGTGGGTTGTTACAATTGGTATCAGAGTCTATAGAAGATTTTATATCGTGGATTTATAGCGATAGACGAAAACTGATACGATATTTCTTTTGTAGTTGTGGCTAGTGGTGATTATAAAGGAAAGACTCCAGTAGAAAAAAAAAAGATTGTTCATATCTGAAGAAAAGGAAGATTAAGACTTGACTAGGACCTAGTATAGGTCCTAATTATTACCATAGTGCTCTTAGGGATCCGAGATCATGAGTTCGGCCAAAGAGACAGGTTGAGATCAATAGTTCAAAGGAAGTGTCTAGTGAATCTAAATACGTAGAAAATCCTGTGAGGTCAAACATATAGATGTGACATAAGAATCTGAGGCACATGATATATATTCCTCTTATGTATGTGTTAGTTTAATGATAATGGTGTTATAGTATAATTAGGTAATGTATTACCTTTATAGATGTCACCGAAACGCATTACCATCTTCACCCAAAGGAGCCAATTATAGGTATTTCAGCAAAAAGAACCCCGGCTGAACCATTAAATGTATATATACCATGATGCAAACCTTTTAAAGGATGACGGAGGTATTGCAGCGTATAGCAAAAACTTCTACTTGGGAAGAACGACCAGCTAAAGTTGAGGACAATTAGTCCTTAGAACAATTTTTAAAATTCCATCCTCCTTAATTTCATGGGAAACCTGATCAGGAGCAAGAAGCAAAGTTATGGATAAAACAAATGGAGAATATATTTACGACTCTAAATTACACAGAGCAGTGAAAGGTACAATTTGCTATATTTATGCTCCAAGGATCGACTCGAGATTGGTGGGCACATAAGAGAAAAAAATAAAAAGAATGGACATAGGCTAAATTTCAGAAGGAGTTTAAAAGGGAATTTATATCATGTTGGGTGGTAGAATGGAAAGAAGATGAATTCCAGAACGTCAAACAGGAAGAAAGAACTGTGGAAAAGGATGTTGTTGAGTTTGCATGACTCTCTAAATATTGGCCCCCTTTTTAGTACATGAAGAAGCCGATAGGATGCCTTTTAGTACATGACGAAGTCGGTAGGACCCGTCGATTTGTGAAGGGCTTATATCCTGAGTTTAAGAAAATCTTACTTAGCATGGTTCTATCCAATTACAGCACAGTGGTGGAAGTAGCCTTAAGGGTTGAAAGAGAAAATTTGGGATAGATTAAAGAAAGAAACAAAAAGAGATTTCAACCCTTTAACTATAAAAGATCTAGACGACCTAGTCAGTAGTTGACAAGAAAATTTCCAAAGAAAGAATGAGCTAATGGAGGAGAGCAATTTATACATTGCTACAATTGTGGAGAAATGGGACACAAAGCTATAAGTTGTTCACACCCCAAATGGTCCACGGGATGAGTGAATCCAAGAAGGCGATATTATATGTCTACCTATAAAAGACTATGATGCCATCCTTAGAATGGATTGGTTATTCCAGCATCATAACTTCATTGATTATAAGAACAAATTCGTGCAGTTTTGTAAACAAGGAAAAGATGTATTGGAATTTTGGTGAGAGGAAATAAGAAAGAATGATTATCTAATATCAGGAGTGAGGGCATGAAAATTGTCACCTAAAGGTTGTATTGGATTTTTAGCTTATATTTTGAATAACCTAAGAAACTCGAGGATATACCTGCAGTTTGTGAATACTTAGATGTTTTCCCAGCTGAAATTTAAGGAACTACCCCTAGAAAGAGAAGTTGAATTTACTATTGATTTAATGCTAACTGTTGAACTAATTTCTATGACCCCATATCGAATGGTGCTAGCAAAGTTAAAAGAATTAAAGAAATAACTACAAGAATTATTGGAATAGGATTTATTCGTCTTAGTACATCACCCGGGGAACACGAGTGCTGTTTGTGAAAAGAAGGATGGTACTTAAGAGTGTGCATAGATTACCAGGGGATTACTTGTCCCTCGGTCCATTAGTGAACCATCTCTCCAAGGATTGTGAAAGATGTTCCACTAGAAATATTCTTGTTATTGCTTCAACTCATATTCCCCAAAAAGTGCATCCCGCTCTCAAGCAACCATACATGAAGGGGAAATTCTGCAGATTTAGCAATAGCACCGGAAAATAATAGAATAGCACACAAAGTAACAAATAAAAAATTGCCCTCGTTATTATAAATTAAGTTATTGAATATTTCAAATAAATCTCAAAATTTGAAGCTATGTGTTATCCAATAAAAACCTAAAATACTGTGACAGTGAAGAATAAGTATCTATTACCAACTATGGATGAATTATTTGATCAGTTACAAGGTGTTGGATGTTATTCTAAGCCAGATTTAAGACATAGGTATTATCAAATTAGGATTTGTTGTAGGAGAATCACGACATTCAAAATAGGGTCATTTAAATGCAGTCATCATGCACCCAACAAAAAGAAATTTATAAACCTTTCTCCCTAAAATATAGCATAGTATATTTGTGAGTAGGGAATCGAACCTACAAAGGAATTCAAGAGAAATATACTCCTATATTTACTCTTTATTTTAACCTTATGAACGATTCTTGAATAACTAGAATAAATTCATATGATGAATTAACAAAAAATAAATAGGGGAAAAAGAAATAGGAAACTACCTAAACTAAAACATTTAATAAATAGGAAACTACTAAAACTAAGAAAACAAATCTAAGCCAATTACAAAACCACTTGCTTTGGGAACATGTTTTGAGATTAACTTAGGAAACTCATCATCAATGTGATTACATTGAGTAGTTGATTTTAGAATTCTTGCAAAACTACCAAAAATTCCTAGCATTGCATAAATGGATTAATCTTCATCAAACACTCCCAATTAACCCCTAATCCTCCACTTAATCTACTCCAAGTTTATTAATATTTTCTTAAAGACATTAATACTTAGATTAATCGATTGTCATAGACTAATCACAAGATTGATAAGCATATCAAGGCATCACCAACATCAAGTTAGAATATATTCCAAAAACTTGTAAATATAAACAATTTGAATTATGAAATTCCATATTAATCCTAATTAAGCAAAAAACTTGCACTCAACTAAGGCAAATAGATGCTACTAGAACATTAACCTAAGGATAAACCAAGATAAGTAAATCATATAGTTTAACATTCCTAGCTATTCAATTATGCAAGTTTAATATGGTGATCAGTCATAAAAAATCAACATAGTTGGTGTGAAAAGAAATCAGGAATTACACAAATACTCACAAGGCAATTTTTATCAAATTAAAGACAAAATCTTTAGCACATGAATCTCAAATAACCAAAATCAATACTTAAAACATAACCTAAAAATAAAATAGAATCTTAATTGTTTGAATACAAAAAAGACTAAAGAAACAAATAATTTGAAAACAAGAAAAAACAAGAGAAAGTTTGAAAGATAACACTTGGGAAGCCCACAATCTCAAGTCTCTTTGCCTCCTTACCTTCTCCTCTTTCTTCAAGCCTTCCTTAAAGCCCTTCCATCAAAGAATTATGTTTCTTGAAGAAGTATCTTCAATAATATAAAGCATATGGGTTCTTGGGCATCCTTCGCTTTAATAGAAGCCCTTTAAACCATCCTTGGAAGGAATTGGGAAGTTTACACCACCTTTGAATTAATTTAGGAAATTATAAAACTCTTTAGGATGCTTGCACGGCATGTATGCACGACTGTGCCTATTGGCCGTGCATAAAAAACTTTGAAAATCCTCGTAGCTAGCACGGCCTCCTTGCATAGTCGTGCATGGTGGCTATGCATACTGCACATGTAACACCGCTACTAAAACTAACAGCGGAAGCATACCAACCGAGTGTCGCCCCATCCAGTTACCCAGACAATGGGTCTTTATAACAAAGAACTAAAAGAGAGTATACAAGGTCCAGACTCATAAACATCCCATACTGATGGTCATATATAACGGAGAATCTCATACATGCAATCTCCATACTACATCAGTAAAAATACATACTCAACACAAAAAATGTCTGGACCTAGGCTGTGAAACCCCAGTCAAAACCAACCTTAGAGTAAGGGGGTTGGGATGCATATCATATTTTATTGCATGTTTAAATTTATTTTTATAAGATTTTATGTGCTTTGGATTTGTGTGTTATAGTCTCGAGAGCTTGATTATGTTTATTGAGTAAGAAAGGCAAAATGGTAATTTTTGCTTGAGGTGAAAATAGGAAGATAGCTTGAGGATTAAATAAGAAAAATATTTTAGAGAGAAAATAACAACAAGAGTTGTTGTGGTGTAGTAGTTAGAGCTTTGGAATTAATTTTTGAGGTCTTGGGTTCAAATTCCATCGTTGGAGCTTTAGCATGATTAAATTCTATTTTTGCTTGGGAAGGGGTATTTTCGACCTTATGTGCTTTAGAATAGAGTAGAGGTGTTGTCCTAGAGGAGACATGATAGGAGTATCCTAACCCTATTCTTGTGCCTTACAAAAATTCCTAAGGGAATTCATTCCTTCTTGATCTTTAATTTTTCCTAATTCTCAATTTGTTAGATTGGACAAATTTGTTCTAGCCAATTTTCATTCTAGAAATTTCAGTAAAGTGCTGTGGCTTTGAAGGTTCAAAATATCTTAGTGAAAGACATCTTATGGACTGAAAATATGAAAGTGATGGGGAATGTTCCAAGATAATTAATTCTCCTAGTGAACCTTCAAATCTCCACTCTAACTAGGTTCATTTTCTTTCATGTAATGATCTGAAATTTTTTTCCAGCTTTTTGTGCATAAAAAGTGTCAAAATTCTCAGCCATTATTCCCTCCCAAATGCTGCCAGAAAATGGCCCTTTTGATCAGCTTGAAATTTGAAATTTTCTGGTTAATTTCGAGCTGCACAAATGCTATGCAAAACCAGAAAAATTTCTGGTTAAAATCGCAGCTTTGGTGGTATTCAACCAAGCTATTTTCTTCCATTTTTCTCCCAACTCCTTAGCCACGTTTTTCCTTCATGAAGAAGGTTGGAAACTAACCTTGAAAGACCTCTGAATGCCCCTTCAAACTCTCTACAATCTGGCTGGAAAATGGCAGCAAAAGCTGCCCAGAAAAATTCCAGCAATGGCGAAATTCTATGCAGGAATTTTCCAGCTTTGTTTCCTATTCCAGCCCTAGCCAAAACTTCATCCTTTCTCTGCACAAACCTCCCTTGAATAGCCATGAACAGAACTCCATTGTCTTCTCCAACCTTCTGCACAAAAATCAGTCATGGCTTCCCCAACCTTGCCTCCTTGCCTTCTCCTCATTCTTGAAGCCTTCCTTAAAGCCCTTTCTTCAAGGAATTATATTTCTTGAAGAAGTATCTTCAATAATATCAAGCATATGTGTTCCTGGACATCCTTGCTTTTATAGAATCCCTCTAAACCATCCTTAGATGGAATTGGAAAGTTTACATCACCTTTGAATCACTTTAGGAACTTCTAAAGATCTTCAAGATGCTTGCATGACATGTATGCATGGTCGTGCCTCTTGGCTGGGCATAAAAAACTTCTAAAATCCTCGTAGCTGGCACGGCCTCCTTGCACAGTCGTATAGGTGGTCGTGCAGCCGTGCCTTTGGTTGTGCAAATGGTAAGAACACTTTTTCCTCATTTTTTGCAAATTTCTGGGAACAACAATTTATCCCCTGTTGTGCACGGGATCATGCACGGCCGTGCATGGCTTCTGAGGTTTGTTCTATTTTGCAGGTCTTGATGCATGGATGTGTATCGAGCTATGGCCCTAAAAAACACTTAATGAAGTTGTGAAATATATATTCCAAGACCTCAAATGCATTTATATTCATTAACATCATAAAAATACACCATTTAAGCTCTAATTCTACTCATTTTTCATCAAAAGTCCTTGAGATCTATGAAAATATATTTTGAGTAGAAAATCATTATTTATCTTACAAAAGCATGCTCAAAAGCTAAGGAAAAGTGCTATAAAAGTGTGATTATTTCACACGCTAACAAATACTTCCACACTAGCTTTTTGCATGTCCTAGGGTAAAACAATCTTTTTAAAAAGATTTAAGACACGAAATTTTAATTTTCAAAATATATGGGGGATATGCAATCTTTTCCTTTCACAACGAAAAATCACTCAATATCTACTTAGTCAAGATGATTTTGGCAAACTCATATATTAGATCAAACATATGCAAGGCCATTAAAGTTAGTTTAAACAAGTTCATAATTATTCAATGTATTCCACTCCTTTTCTTTTTTTTTTTTATTCCAAACATATAAAAAATGCAAATTATATAAGTTAGGGATATATGATAATTCAAGTTCATGTACTTTGTACTTGTCTAAACTACTACAAATTAGGTAGCAAACGAGGATTTCTCAAGATTTTTTTTCTTTTTTGTTTTTTTTTTGTTTTACTTTTGAACTCAAAAATTATTTTTTCTCAGGATTTATAGCCTCAAGTGAGTGCATTTTGCTCCATCTCACCGTATTGGCCCCATTCAATTCATTTTTTTTTCATCATTTTTTTTCATTGCTTGTTTTCAACTGTCTTTGTTTTCTTCACACGTTAATTTTCGCCAAAGGATATGCGCTTTGCATTCCCGGACCTTTTTTCTCCTCACCTATCCTATTTACTTAAACCCAAATATAGGATTAGCTTAGACAAATTTTCACCAAAATTAGCACACATATCAACTTATATTTCATCACATTACTTACATAAATTTCACAAAGTCAAAAATTTCATACATCTATTAAGAAATAAATAAGGTTAAACTAAATTCTCAAGACTTGGTTATCCTTAACCTAATATGAAAGTTTAACAAAAATCAACTCAACTACATAAAAATTAAAAAAAAAATCAAAGTAAAAAGAAAATAATTGTTTCCACCAATTTTCAAAAAATTTTCCCTACTTTACACAACAAATTGAAAAGAAGAATTTCAATTCTATAGCCCCACACTTAAACCAGACATTATCCTCAATGGATGAAAATATGACATTAAAGTACCACTAAAAGGACCAAGAAGAATAAAAGAGGTAAAGAAAATCAATGCTTCGACAAAAGAATATGTGCATGCAATTATGTGATTTCCAAATTTCAATAAATAAGCTCTCAAAGTTGTAATTAAAAATTTTGGAAAAGAATTTGCAAGTCCTACCCCCAAACTTAAACAATACATTATCCTTAAGAGAGGAAAATAGAACAAGTAAGCATAGCCAAAAAGGATCGAGTAGATGAAAAGAGAGGAAAAAGAAATACTTCCCAAGAAACAATGTAGGTCTATGATTACCAAATTCCAATTAACAACTAATCTCCCAGAAGTTGGCACTATGAATATCCATAAGAAAAGCTTCAAGGCTAGAAACTAAAAAATGTTAGAATTCAAATTATATGTCTAAAGAAATGAGTGTTTAACAAAAATAATAAAACAAAAAGACTCAACACAAAATAAACCTAACCTAGACACAACAAAAACATGAAAAACAAAGACAAATAAAAACACAAAAAAGTACAAGAGAAGAAATATCACAAAACCATCAATGTTTTTGCATGGAAAAATAATAAGGCATACACAGGATATCGCACAAGCGTGGACAAACCCGTGTACCATGCAAATCTACTGTGTTTTGAAAAATTGTTTTCTTGAAAGCATGATAAGGTTGCATGGCCGTGCAATGTGGCATGGCTTGACACACAACTGTACCACTGTCCGTGAAATTTTAATGAAAATTTTTCCAAATGTTTTTTCATTATTTTCAAAATCCTTTTCCAATCTTGATAATTTAGGCTTGTGAAAATTTGTTTCTCTTACAAAATAGACTTTAAAACAAAAATAAGCACACGGACTCAAACAAAAAATGTGATCAAATCACTTAGTTGATGAACAGAAAAGAAACCAAACCCAGCTATGGTAAACCTATCAAAATGGAAATAGAGACACAAAAGATGATAAGTGAAGCTTGAAAAAAAGGAAAAACCATGCATGCATACTGAAAAACAGAAACCAAAACAAGCATAAAAGGTAGCAGAAGAAACGAAAAATATACCTCTGCGCTTGGATATTGATTTTGGTGCCAAAATAGATGATAAAACCACAGGGATTTCTTCATGCCTAGATGATGTCTCTGGTTCAAAACCCGCAACCCTCTTGTTACATCTCACTTGCATGAACGCACAGCTTCTTGAGAACTCAGAATATTCCACTGCCCAATATACATTAGTGACACAACATAGGCAAGGAAGGTCAAAGCTTCTTGATTCTTTGCTATTAATTAGCAAAATCAAAAAGATAGAGGAAAAAGGAGAATGAACGAGAAAGATAACAACAAACTTCTGTTTTTTTTTTCTTCAGAGATGTAAGTACTTCTGTGAGAGTGAATCGTACATGGCTTATTAACCAGATAACATAGCATCAGGGGTTTTGATATTTCAAAACACCTAGAAGTTATGGACAGAAGATGTTTAGTTTAGCCTAAACTCTTCTGTACCGTGAATTTTAAATTAAAAAAAAACCCCCTTTTAGTTTAGGCTATTAGGCCACAATTACTTTTATTATTTTCCTTGGACCCAATGGGCCCAAAAATAATAAAAATTAATTATTTATTTTCTGCACCTATAATAATAACCCAATAAATAATTAATGAGCTCAAATAAACCAAAATAATTATTTAAGCCTTTTTACCTAGTTTAGGCTCAAGTTAATTTTTTAACTATTCAATTTGGGATTTAGCCCTGAATAATTAATTAAGCAATTAAATCGGATAATAAACTTAATTTAATTTCTCTCATTATTTTATTTTATTCCAATCCAATAATAAATTAGACTCCCTGAATAAAATAAAATTCTCTTTAACTGAGACCATTTCCTCGATCCAAAATTAATTAGGACTTATGGACTATTCTGAGGACCAAAAAGACACATTGTCTTGGCTACTAAAATGATCAAAACTCCCATGTTATATAAATAGTTGTATTTTGTATTTTAAATATTTTTTAATATCACCATAAGAAAATATTAACTCCAAGGACAATGATGCATTAGCTATGTCTCCAACTTATAGGTGAAATGACTAAAATACCCCTCTACACATCGCAGTGTATTTAGAGAGGAAAAAGTGTACAAACACATCTCTAAAAGACATCTATTATCCTTAGACTTCTAGTCCAATAATCCATGACTTCTTGGAATATTTTCACTTTCCAAGGAAGCTACCTTAAAGAAAATATCCAAGTCATGTTCCCCAAGACCCTAGATAATTAGATTATTCAAACAACCACAAGGGGGATATGGTATAGAAGCTATCTTGTACAATTCAGTCTTAACTAACTAGTTATATATAAGCAACATACAAGTATATTGGTCCTACAAAAGAACGTCAACTATAGTACATAAAAGCATATACTTCCAACTTCGTCAGACTACCAACTCATACTCAAGCTATAGAATACAAATCCACGCTGTAGCGATAGTAGTCTAAGTTTCTACCATATAGTAATTTTAGAAACTACTACTACAGGTCCAGTTCTACGTATTCAAAATACATTTGTGTTATGAAATGAGAAGAGTACTCAATGACCAAAGGTAAGCCATTCTGTAACTAGAATTCATAACATAATAACCTTACCATGATGAGATTCCTATTCTTATCATTCAGTTAAGAATGATAGTTTATTTATTAAGTAGCCTATGGTCCATACCTTACTGTGAAAAACCTCCATTTACATTAACCATTTACTTAAACACAATAGGTCTTCTCCAGTAAAATTGTTCACAAAATTAAAGAAGAATTCACAAATAATTTTTTATAATAAAAATTTTATTAATACAAATAAAAAATTATATCAAAAACCTAGTCTAAGAGGGCATACATCCCAACAATATCCCACTTGTACTCTAAGACTAAGTGAGTCCATAGGTGCCCACCCCTATAGTGTCTAAGTATCTTCTAAAGACTCTCTCAGCCAACTACTTGGTGAAGGGATCTACTAGATTGTTCTCCGAGACTATCTATTCCACCATGACTTTCCATCTCTGGATGAAATCCCAGATCAGGTAGTACTTCCTCTCAATGTGCTTTCCCTTTTTGTGGCTCTTGGGTTCTTTGGATTATGAGACCGCACCAGTGTTGTCGCAATACATAACAACTAGCTTGTTCTTCTCTGGTACAACTCCAAGTTCTAAAAGAAACTTTTGGAGCCAGACTGCTTTCTTAGATGCCTCCAAAGCTGCCACATACTCAGCTTCCATGGTTGAGTTAGCAATGTAAGATTGCTTGATACTCCTCCAAGAAATAGCTCATCCAGACAAGGTGAAGACATATCCACTAGTGGATTTTCTCTCATCCTTATCTACCAAGAAGTCTGAGTCTGTGTATCCTATAGGAACCAAATCATCAGCCTTGTAAACCGACATATAATCTCTCATACCCTTAAAGTACTTAAGAATATGCTTTACAGCTTGCCAATGAACCTCCTCCGGTTTTGACTGATATCTGCTAACTAAGGCTGTGGCAAAACAGATATCTGACCTAGCACATAGGATGGCATACACGAGACTTCCCAAAGTAGAAATATAGAAAATCCTACTCATTCTATCTTTTTCTTCTTCAGACTTTAGACAATCCTTTGAAGAAAAAGACAACCTATGTATACAAAGGATTAACGCTCCCTTACATGAGTCTATGCTGAATTTGGCCAGCATCTTATCAATGTATGTAGCTTGGGATAATCCTAACATTCCATGCTTCCTATTTTTAAGAAACTTAATCCCAAGAATATAATTGGCTTCTCCCAAGTTCTTCATACTAAATTGACTAGATAGCCAAACCTTAGTAGATGACAGTATCTCTATATCATTCCTAATGAGTAGAATGTCATCCACATATAGTATAAGAAAAATCATACTTATACCTTCCAATTTCCTGTATACACATGGTTCATCCTTGTTTGAATGAAATTGTAAGATTTTATAGTCTGATCAAAATGAAAGTTTTTTGCTCTAGATACCTACTTAAGTCCATAAATGGATTCCTTAAACTTACAAACCACATGCTCCTAGCCTTCAGCAATAAAGCCTTCTTGTTGGGACATATAGATATCTTCACTAAGATAACCATTTAGAAATGTCGTCTTAATATCCATTTTTCATATCTTGTAGTCATAAAGACATGCGATGACAAGAAGAATACGAATGGACCTAAGCATGGCTACAGAGGAAAAGGTTTCCTCATAATCAATACCTTCTTTCTGAGTATATCCTTTTGCTACAAACCTAGTTTTAAAGGTTTCCACCTTTCCATCTACTCCTATTTTCCTCTTGTATACCCACTTACAGCTAATGGGTTTTATCCCTTCAAGTAAAGGTATACGATCTCAAACCTGATTGAAGTACATAGACTCAATCTCGGCTTTTATTACTTCATGCCATAGGTTTGTATCGATATCAGTAATAACCTCCTTATATCTAGTAGGATCTTATTTCTAATGGTCAGAAATTAGGTCAAAAACTTCTCCAATCCATCTTTCTAGAACCCTAGATACCCTCCCACTATGGTGAAGCTCCGTTTGTACAAGATCCTAAGGTTGTGCCTCTTCTTGTTCTATAATCGGATTAGAAGAAGTTGATTCAGAAGACTACTTCTCCTTAAGTTCCAACCTTAATGAACCTTTAGTGGATGTTGATAAGGCCTAAATTAGTTATATTTTTCCTAGTTATTTAAGACTATTTTGTGATACATTTTGTGAAATAACTAGCCATATTTCTTCCTATTTAATATTTCCCTTATAAAAATACTTTTCTATAATTTTATGTAAAAATAAGGAAAAATTAGAGCTAATTGTATAATTCTCAAGAACAAGACCAACACTAGCCGAAGAAGAGGAGCTAGCGCCGATCTTCCACTAGGAAAACAGAGAAGTGCAGAAGTAATTGAAGGAATGAATTGCAATTGATAAAAAGAAAAGAAAATGGCTTTATAGCTCAATTGAGCCGATGGCAAGACAGAGCAACAGCAAACAAAGCAACAAAGCAAGAGATTCGGTCAGCCAAGGAAACTCGGTCATCAATCAGCAAAAGAGAAAGATGAATTTCGATCAGCAAACAACAAAAAGCAACAGAGGAATTAATGAAATTCGGTGGCTTGGTTCATGGTTTGGAAAGCCGACAGCAAAAGAAAACATTTGCAACAAAGAAAGAAGTGGATTTCGGTGGTGGGCCAAGGAACAGCAAATGAAGAATTCAATTCCGGTGGGGCCCGGGTGCAAAGGAGAGGTCAACAAAGGTGGCTGAGGAAAAGGACAGAACAAAGAAAGGAAACAGATTTCTGTGGGGGTTTAGCGGCTCAATTGAGCCGGTGCAGTAAAAGGAAAAAGGAAGCAAATTTGGTAGCGGCTCATTCAGCGGCTCAATGTGAGCTGATTACAAAGGCAAAACAGAAAAGGTGAAGCAGCTTCGGTGGCTCAAATTAAGCTAATGCAACAAAGATAAAGATTTCGGTGGCTTTTCAATTTTAGTCCACATGGCTTCAATTGGAAGCCAACTTCAACAATTGCAAATTCAACAATTTGAATTCCACAAGCTCCAGCACAAAACGACAAGACAAAATCCAAATTGAATTTCCAATTTACAAAGTCAAGGTGGTGGATTCCATTAATTTTTCTTAGGTTTTTATTTTAGCCTTTTACTAATTCTTTTTGGTTTTGGATATTTTTAGGTAATTACTTCTTCTTTATTTAGGACTCTTTTAGAAACTTTGTAAGCCTATAAATAAAGGCCAATTTACTCTAAGAAAAGGAGGTGCACAATGTAGGGACTTAGATATATTTTAAAGTACATCACCAATGTCTTCTCGAAAAGAATTCATTCAATTCAAGGAATGTTGTAGAAGAAGGTCTTCAAGGGAAGAAGAAGAAGGCTTGTCTATGAGTATCTATTTCTTTCGTTTGTTTTCTTTTTCTTGACAATGATGTATTAATTGTTTTATTATAATTTGACATTGTTTTAGATAGTCATGGTTTTTTAGAGTTATTTGATCTTTTGATTAATTGATTGTTATTCTTGGTATTTGATTACTTGTGATTATTATGAGATTAATTGGTTGTTTCTTTCCATTAACTTGCTTGGACAAAGAGGTTGATGGTGGCCTCAATTCATTAATTTTCATATTTGTTAGCTCTTGACTTGCTTGGACAAAGGGGTTATGAGTAGGGATAAAGTAGTTAAAGGTTAATTGATGTCTACAAGGATATGGATTCATTAGTTAATTTCATGTGAATTTGCTAGGAATGGAAATTTAATCAAGGACTGTGGTTAATGCATCTTTTAGGTGAATTAGTTGAGACAGGATATGCGATATTAATTTGTCTAGAAGATAGGGATTCATGGATTGGACAAAGAAGTGAATCTATATTATCCTTCATGATGTCAAGAGAATAATTAGTTATGATAATGATTAAGAACTTTAAGATCATGATTGTCAAAATAATGGTTTGAGTTACATACTTCTCCATCCTTGACATGTATATATATTTATTTTATTTTATTTTCTTTTCTTTTTTATTATTATTTTTTTTACTTTATTGAGTCGGTTAAATAATAAAAGAAAAGTGATTAATGCATACTTGTTCCTTGAGGATCGATACTCGTTTGAACCCTATGCTATGTTAATGATGAGTACGCTTGCTCATATGTGTAATTTGGGGTTAACGTTTTAATTTAAACTTAATTGAGAATATGCTTATTTTTATATGATTTTTTATACCCAAATCCATACACATCAAATGTGCTTTAATCATCCTCCAAGTATTTAGCATTAGTACTCACAAATACTTTTTGCCCATTGGGGTGATAAAAGTAACCACCCTTTGTACTTTTTGGATACCCAATAAAACAGCATAATTCTGATCTTGGTTCTAACTTGTATCCCTTGATTAGTTGCATAAGCTAGATAATCCCATATCTTGAGATGATTTAGACTGAGCTTACACTCAGTCCACCTCTCATAGGGCATTCTAGGTACTGACTTGGAAGGCACCAAATTTAGAATATATGTCGATATTTCTAGGATATATCCCTAAAAAGACATTGGAAGAGTAGCATGAGACATCATGCTTCAAACTATTTCCATCAACTACCTATTCCTTCTCTCAGTTACTTTGTTCTACTGGGGTGTTCTCGGCATAGAGAGTTGGGATACTATCCCATGATATACCCTGTTGTCCTTGAATTCACCAATGAGGTACTCTCCACCACGATTCAATCGTAAGGTCTTGATTAGTTTACCTATCCGACGCTCCACTTCAGCCTTAAACTCTTTGAACTTGTTAAAAGAGTCAAACTTGTGTCTCATCAGGTAAACATAACTATACTTAGTACAATCATCTATGAAGGTGATGGAGTACTCAAACCCCCCCCTCTTACTGGTGTAGGTAAATGACCACACATATCAGTGTAAACAAGACTCAATATTTCCTTAACTCTATTCGCTTTTTGGATAAAGGACCTTTTGGTCATCTTTTCCATAAGATAGGATTCACATTGAGGCCAAATTTTCAATCTCAATGAGTCCAAAGGCCCATCATAGATTAATCTCTGAATCCTGGTTGAGTTAATGTGACCCAACCTTAGATGCCAAAGATATGAGTCGTATGCATTAGTCTTTCTCTTTCTATTTAAAGGTTCAGATTAAGCATTATTTAATTGATTGTTAATAGGATTAATGAAAAAAAGATTTCCATACATGTGCCTAATACATAAAACTTCTCCATTTCTACTGATAGTTATACTAGAATGGAAAGAAACATAATATCCTTGATTTATTAGTTTTGTAATTGAAACCAAATTCTGTCTAAAACTAGGAACAAATCTTATTGGAACTATCTATATCCAGTTCATCATTCGGAACCATATCATATCCCAGATTTGATGAAATAGGATGAATTGAGACAGTATTTTGTAACTACGTAATTATCTTGAATATATTAATCATTTCTTTATTTTCAAATCGCCTAGAAGGGATAAAAGAAATCTTGTTCTTTCTTTAACAATTTTAGATCTCTAGTGGACCTCTCCATAGGATTCGAATCCAGATGAAGTTCTGAACATCTAACAGAGAAAAAAGAATGAATGGATCTTGTAGGATTCCCAAGAAATTCTTCGATTTCTTCTAGAAGCAGATGAACTATTCTATTACAATAAAAAATAAGTTCCAGTTCTCCCACTGTAAGGCTCAAACTTGTGCTCCATTTCCCACACATAGTTTATGTTCGCCCTTCTAAAATCTTCTAATTTTTCTAAACCCTTCTAAGGAGTTACAGATGTAATCAGTGGCTCCTGAATCAACAATCCAAGTAGAAGTTGATCAAACTATTGATATAAACTCTAGATAGAAAACATTACCTATGGGGTTTTTTTTTACTTAAAGATCTAGATACTCAATTTTCTAGTGTCCCTCCTTCCCATACTTGAAGCATTTGCCCTTGAGTTTGTCTTTGGGTTGGGATTTGGGCTAGTGCACTACATTGCCCTTCTTTTTCTTGAACTTTCTAGGCTTGGGCCCAGTTTTTGAAGAAGAAGCCATCATAGCTTGCTTGTGGCTTCATGACCTTCTCTGCCACCTGGAGCTTTTTCATTAACTCAGTTAAACCCATGTTTAACTTATTTGTGTTGTAGTTCAACTTAAACTGAGTAAAAGAGACTGGCAAAGATTCAATAACTATGTTCACTTGGCTCTCGAGGTCAATGACAACCCCTAAGACTTTTGCTTCCTCAAAAGTAGCAATAATTTTGAATATATACTCCCTTACTAATGCTCCAACACTATCTTGGTGTTTATAATTGTTTGAAAAACCTCTTGCCTTGTGGGCCAGCTTTTATCTGCGAATATCGTGGCTAATGATGTACTAATATTACATGCAGTTGTCATGTGCTCATGTTTGGATTGGAGCATATTAGACATGGAGGCTAACATATAACATTGTACCATCTCGTTAGCCTTCTTCTATACTTTCTCAGCCTCTCGCTCCTCATTGGTAGAACACTCCCCGATGATAGGGCAAGTTTCGTAGATGACATACTTATGCTCCTTGATAGGGGCTAAATTAATCATCTTTTTCTAGTTATTTGAGGGTCTTTTATGAAGCATTTTGTTCAATAACTAGTTATATTCCTTCATATTTGAGATTTTACCCTTAGAAAGGTATTTTGTTCATTATTTCAGATTTTTAGGGTAAAACGAAGCAAAAACGTCGCAAAACAGAGGAGAGGCGTTGCCGGCTAGGACCCTAGAATCGGCACCGGTCGTGCACTGTTGAAATGGAATTCGAAGCGACAAAAAAATTATTGAGACAGAGCATAACAGAACCAAGGCGGCGCCAGTTGTGAAGCTAGAATTAGCGCCGGCTGCATTCTAGATCTTATTGTGCAAAATTCAGAGAAAAATCGGTGAACGAGTAGAGAAGCAGAACACAACTAGCGCCGGCTGTGCCTTGGAGTAAAGGCGGTGCTGCGATTTTTCTATGTGTTTTTGGTAATTTGAGGAGTTTTAGTATCTTCCAACTTTTACTCAGCCAAAAACATGGTACTTACGAGTCTAGGCACTTCCTAAGCCTATCAATAGGTGAAAAACACAAGGGGAAAAGGGAAAATTCATTGATCATCATAGAAAATCACTCAATCGAAAGAGAAATTCTTTAATTCAAGGAGGGTTGTGCAAGAAGGTCTTCAAAGGAAGAAGAATGAGGCTTGTCTATGAGTGCTTTCTTTTACTTTGTTTTCTTTTTCTTGACAATGATATGTTAATTATTTTATTGTAATTCAACGTTGTTTAGATACTCATGATATCTAGAGTTGTCTGATGTTTTGATTAATTGGTTATTATTCTTGGCATTCAATTACTTGTGCTTATTATGAGATTAGTTGGTTGTTTCTATCCATTGACTTGCTGGACCAAAGGGAGTTGATGGTAGTTTCAATTTATTAATTTCATATATTGTTAGCTATTGACTTGCTGGACCAAAGGGGGTTGATTGCTTAAAAACTCGTAATTGAAGGTTAATTAATGTCTTTCGAGACCAAGGGTTCATTGATTAATTTCATGCTTTAAATTTGCTGAGACTAAGGGAATTTAATTAAGGATTGTGTTTAATGAATCTTTTGGATGAATTAGTTGATACGGACTAAGTGATTCTAATTTATCTAGAAGATAGTGATTTCATGGATTGGCCATTGAAGTGAATCTACCTTAATCCTTCATGATACTAAGGGAATAGCTAGGTATGATAAAGATTGGGTTCTTTAAGATCATGTTTGTCTAAACAATAGCTTGAGTTACATAATTCTACATCATTGACATGTATATATTTTTATTTTTATTTTCTTTCGTTTTATTGGATTTGTTTTTCACTTTATCGAGTCAGTTAAACAATGAAAGAAAGGTGATTAATGTCTACTTGTTCCTGGAGGATCGACACTCGTTTGAGTGCTAGGCTATATTAATGATGAGTACGTTTGCTCATATGTGTGATTTGGGTTGAACGTTTTAATTTAAACTTGATTGAGAATGTACTTAGTTTTTGTATAATTTTTTCACCTAAGTCTGGACACATCACTCCTCAGTTTCTTTACTAGTCCACATAATTAGGACCCATTAGCTTATTCCCATGGAGAATAACGGCTAAAGGGACTAAAAGAACTTCCACCAACCATTTCTGAAAATTTTGAAAATAAAAGTTCTCGATTTTGTGAAAAATAAAATAATTTTATGCACTTTTTCCTCATATTAAACTGATAATAGTTAACCTCATCACTATTATCTTTAACATGATTAATTTGGCTCTTAGAAAAATTGACATAGCTTCTTAGAAAGATTAACATTTCCTAAGCTAAGTGTGTTAACCACCATAAATTAATTTTCCTTCTAGGCAATGATTTAAAAGATAACTCCATCGAGGGGATGGTCATTTTTTCTCATTTCCTATGGACATGCCTCGCACTATAACCTCTAACGTAGGCTAGCCAATCATAGTACGTGTCTTGGGTTCTACATCCTTCCATTAGTTCTAAATTCTTGTGGTATCTTCATCATTTACGGGTTCACTCCTAAGGTGATGCAAGAAGACCCACGATCTCTAATGAGGATCGTGATGGAAGCGTTGGGGCCGTTGGAACCCCTCTCCGACTTAGTTTTTTAAATAAGGGTTTTCTTGAAAAAATATCATTTGAAAATTTTCAATTAAGTTCTCCTTTAACTTAAAAATAAAATATCTAAATTCATAAAAGTTTCTATGTCAATGTTTATACCCTTTGAGAAATCTTTTCATGGATTAATTTTATTTAAGTTAAAAACCTAATAATTTCAAAAAATTTCCATTAAAACTTTCTAGAGACTTTGACCTCAAGTTTTTATTTGACCAAAATAATTTTTCTTTTGGAAAATAAAATAAAATGGTTTCTTATTTTAACTTACAAAAATTTCTAAATCTAAAATGTTTTCTATGTCAAGGATAAAAAATATTTAAGAAAATAACCAAGGATTAATTTCTGTTTAAGTTAAAATAAATCATTTAATTAAAGAAAAACATTTTTCCTTGTCAAATAAAATTTTCCAAAGACTTTGGTCTTTGAGAAAACATGCACATTGGAATTAAAATAAATAGCATGCCAGAAAACAATAAATGTTTTCATCCTTTTAAACCTAAATGCACAGATAATAGAATTAAACACATTAATCATATTAATTAATGGTCTTTTTTAATCCTAAAAATCCTTTACTATTATTTTTCATACAAAATATTCAACCAATATTAACTATTACAAAAATAATAACTTCACCTGGAATAGGACCAAAATCAAAAAAGAAATTGTGCAAGAAATACAATATATATATATATATATATATATATATATATATATATATATATATATTCTCCAAGACTTGTGCACCCGCCACATTGGATCATGGCCACGGAAAGATCCATGGACCATAACCAACGGGCAGGTGCCTGCCACCCGCAAACTACGGGCAATTTGTGTAGCATCCTGGGGAGGATGCTACACAAATTGCCAAGCCAAGGTGGAGCTCAAGCCCAGCTACAGCTTACAAGCTGTGGCTAGGCCTAGGCTGCCACCTCGGCTCCTGGTTGTTTGATAGGGCCTAAATTAGTCATATTTTTTCTAATTATTTGAGGCTCTTTTGTGATACATTTTGTTCAATAACTAGTTATATTCTATTATATTTGAGATTTTACCCTTTGGAAAGGTATTTTGTTCATTATTTCAGATTTTTGGGATAAAACGAAGCAAAAACGTCACAAAACAGAGGAGAGGTGCGCCGGCTAGGGCACTGGAACTAGCGTCGGCCATGCACTATTGACACAAACTTCGAAATGACAAAAAATTGGTCAAAACAGAGAGAAACAGAATGAAACCGGCACCGGCCGGCTGCATGCTGGACTACATTGTGCGAAATTTGAGAAAAATCAGTGAATGAGTAGAGAAATAGAACACAACCGTCGCCGGCTCCGAGAGCCAAGGCGGCGTCGGCTGTGCTCTGAGGAAAAAGCGGAGCTTTGATTTTTCTACGCAGTTTTTGGTAATCTATGGAGTTTTAGTACTTTCCTACTTCTACTCGGCCCAGAACATTATATCAACGAGTTTAGGCACTTCCCAAGCCTATAAATAGATGAAAAACACAAGGGAAAATGGGAGAATTCATTGATTATCATAGAAAATCACTCAAATCAAAGGAGGAATTCTTCAATTCAAGGAGGATTGTGCAAGAAGGTCTTCAAATGAAGAAGAATGAGGCTTGTCTATGAGTGCTTTCTTTTACTTTGTTTTCATTTTCTTGGACAATGATATGGTAATTGTTTTATTGTAGTTTGACATTGTTTTTGATATTCATGGTTTTTAGGGTTATTTGATCTTTTGAGTAATTGATTGTTCTTCTTGATATTTAATTACTTGTGCCTATTACGAGATTGATTTGTCGTTTCTTTCCATTAACTTGCTTGAAAAAGAGGTTGATGGTGGTTTCAATTCATTAGTTTCATATTTGTTGTCTTTTAACTTACTTAAAAAAGAGGTTGATTGCGAAGAACAAAGTAATTAACGGTTAATTGATGTCTGCCAGAATATGGATTCATTGGTTAATTTCATGTTTTAAATTTTCCAGAATATGGAAATTTATTCAAGGATTGTGTTTAATGCATCTTTTGGGTGAATTAGTTGAGACAGAATATATGATGCTAATTTGTCTAAGAGATAGTGATTTCATGGATTGGAAAAGAAGTAAATCTATCTTAATCCTTCATGATGCTAAGGGAATGATTAGTTATGATAATGGTTGGTTTCTTTAAGATCGTGTTTTTTAAACAATGGCTTGAGTTACATAATTCTCCATCATTGACATGTATATTTTATTTTGTTCTGTTTTATTTTACTTTTTATTTCTTTTTCACTTTATGGAGTCGGTTGAACAATGAAAGAAAGGTGATTAATGTATACTTATTCCTTGAGGATCGACACTCGTTTGAACCCTATGCTATGTGAATAATGAGTATGCTTGCTCATATGTGTAATTTGGGGTTAACGTTTTAATTTAAACTTGATTGAAAATGTGCTTAGTTTTTATATGATTTTTATACCCAAATCTATACGCATCACTGTTCGAGCCCCGCTGATGCGGCTCAGCTCGGCTCGGCTTGGGCAGTGGCTCGGAGCCTCATTCATTTTTTTCTGTAATTTTTCCAGGAAGCTCTGCAACTCCTTTGCACGAATCTCTCAGACGACCATTGTGATACAAATTTTAAACAAAACCAAAACCACATCTGCCTATACCCTTTAAAATCGGGTTTACACAATTTCTAAGCAAAAACATTAAATTTATAGTGGTTTCCTAAACCTCAATCATGAGGTGTATAGAGCCTCTACCCATACCAAAACAGTGAAGGTTAACATGCATTAAATCAAACAATTATCTAGCCCATTTTATTAACTACCTAAGCCCTTCAAAGCTTCATGCTCTGATACCAATTGAAGCTTGAAAAACAGGAAAAACCATGCACGCATACTGAAAAACAGAAACCAAAACAGGGACAGAAGGCAGCGGAAGAAAAGAAAAATATACCTCTGCGCTTGGATATTGATTTTGGTGCCAAAGTGGATAATGAAACTGTAGGGATTTCTTCATGCCTGAATGATGTCTTTGGTTCAAAACTCGCAATCCTCCTGCTGCGTCTCTCTTGCATGAACACATGGCTTCTTGAGAACTTAAAAAATTCCACCGCCTAATGTACGTTAGCGACACAACTCAAGCGAGGAAGGTCAAAGCTTCTTGATTCTTTGCTATTAATTAGCAAAATCAAGAAGACAGAGGAAAAGGGAGAATGAACGAGAAAGATAACAACAAACTTCTGGTTTTTTTTCTTCACAAACGTATGTCCTTTTGTGAGAGTGAATCATACACGGCTTATTAACCAGATAACACAACACCGGGGTTTTGATATTTCAAAAACACCTGAAAATTATCAACAGAGGATGTTTAGTTTAGTCTAAACTTTTCTGTACTGTGAATTAAAAAAAAAAAGCTTTTAGTCCAGGCTATTGGGCCACAATTACTTTTATTATTTTTCTTAGACCCAATAAGCCAAAAAATAATAAACATTAATTATTTATTTTCTGGGCCTATAATAATAACCCAATAAATAATTAATAAGCTCAAATAAACCAAAATAATTATTTAATCCTTTTTATCTAATTTAGGCCCAGATTAATTTCTTAACTATTCAATCTAGGCTTTGGCTCTGAATAATTAATTAACCAATTAAATCGAAAAATAAACTTAATTTAATTTCTCTCATTCTTTTATTTTATTTCAGTCCAATAATAAATTAGGTTTTCTTAATAAAATAAAATCCTCTTTAACTGAGACCATTTTCTCAATCCAAAATTAATTAGGACTTACAAGCTATTTTCAGGACTAAAAAGACATATTGCCTTGACTATTAAAATGGCTAAAATACCCCTGATATATAAATAGATGCATTTTACATTTTAAATATTTTTTAATATCATCATAAGGAAATATTGACCCTAAGGACAATGCTGCGTTAACTATATCTTCGACTTGCAGGTGAAATGACTAAAATATCTCTCTACACATCGTCGTGCATTTAGAGATGAAAAAGTGTACTAATACTTCTCTAAAAGACATCTACCATCCTTAAGCTTCTAGACTTATGATCCACAACTCCTTGGAATATTTTCGCTTTCCAAGAGAGTTACCCTAAAGTAAAAGTCCAAGTCATGTCCCCCAGGACTCTGGATAATTAGATCATTCGGACAACCACAAGGGACGATATAGTATAGAAGTTATCTTGTACAAGTCTGTCTTAACTAACAAGTTACATATACGTAACGTACAAGTATATTGGTCCTACAAAAGAACCTCAACTATAGTACATCAAAGCATATGCTTCCAGCTTCATCAGACCACCAACTCATACTCAAGTTGTAGAGTACAAGTTCACATTGTAGCGGTAGTAGTCATGTTTCTACCACATAGTATTTTTAGAATTCACTACTACAAGTCCAGTTCTACGTATTCAAAATACGCTTGTGTTATGAAATGAAAAGACTACTCATTGGCTAAAGGTAAGCCATTTCATAATTAGAATTCATAACACAATAACCTTACCATGATGAGATTCGTATTCTCATTATTTGGTTAAGAACGATAGTTTATGTGTTAAATAACCCATAGTCCATACATTACTGTGAAAGACCTCCATTCACATGAGCCAATTACTTAAACATAATGGGTCTTTTCTAATGAAATTGTGTACAAAAGTAAAGAAGAATTCGTGAATAATTTCTGAGATTAAAACTTTTATTAATATAAATAAAAAAATTATACCAAAAACCTAGTCTAAGAGGGCATACATCCTAACAATAAGATCACTTATTTAAAATAAAAAAGGACTCGAAGAAGGAAAAATTCCCTTAGGTATGGCCAGTTAGCTTACTAGTGGGGCACCAATTGCATAAAACTTAGATTAGGGGAAGCATCTCCCACAGATGAGTTACTTCTCCACAAATCCTTATCTTTATGGGATTGAGTTTAGACGTGTATGATGTCTTCTTCTTGTTCATCTCGTCTTACACACCAACGACGCATGCACCAAGATAGACAAACCTCCAAAACAAAAAAACAAAAAAACAAAAAAAAAAAAGAAAAGTTAAAAGTGAACAACAAAAGCGCAAAATAAATCTCAAGAAGGATGAGAAAAAGGAAAATACAACCCTAAAAGAATTCATCAAGAATAATTATCACAAAATTCATCCCAAGATCAAGACAAAAAAAAAAAAAAATGCCCTGACAACGGCGCCATTTTTGTTGTAGGAGAATCACAGCATTCAAAGTAAGGTCATTTAAATACAGTTGTCATCCACCCAACAAAAAAAAAATGATAAACCCTTCCCTCTAAGATATAGCATAGTATAGTAGTGAGTAGGGCGTCAAACCCAAAAAGAATTCAAGAGAAGTATACTCTTATATTTACTCTTTATCTTAATCGTATGAACAACTCTTGAATAATTAACTTGAATAAATTCTTAGGATGAATTAACATAAAGTAAATAGGGGGAAAACAAATAGGAAACAACCTAAACTAAAACATGTAAGAAATAGGAAATTGCTAAAACTAAGAAAACAAATCCAAGCCAATTAGGAAATCACTTGTTTTAGGAACAAGTTTTGAGATTAACTGAAGAAACTCATCATTAATGCGGTTACATTGAGTGGTTGATTTTAGAATTCTTGCAAAACTGTCAAAACTTCTTATTCTTGCGTAAATGGATCAATCTTCGTCAAACTCTCCCAATAAACCCCCAATCCTCCTCTTCATCTACTCCAAGATGATTAAACTTTTCTTAAAGATATTAATACTTCAATTAATCAATTGTCATAGACCAATCACAAGATTGATAAGCATATCAAGACATCACCAACATCATGTTAGAATATATTCCAAAAACTTGCAAACATAACCAACTTAAATTATGCAATTCCCTATCAATCCAAATTAAGCAAAAAACGTACACTCAACTAAGACAAATAGATGCTACTAGAACATTAATCTAAGGATAAACCATGACAAGTAAATCACATAGTTCAACATTCCTAGTTATTCAACCATGCAAGTTTAATATGATGACCAATCATAAAAATTCAAAATAATTGGTGTGAAAAGAAATCAAGAATTACACAAATGCTCAAGAGGTAATTTTTATTAAATTAAAGATAGTATCTTTAACACATGAATCTCAAAGAACCAAAATCAATACTTAAACATAACCTAAAGACAAAATAGAATCAAAATTGTTTGAACATAAAAGAGACTAAAGAAATAAATAATCTGGAAACAAGAAAGAACAAGAGAAAGTTTGAAAGATAATACTTGGAAAGCCTACAATCTCAAGTCTACTTAGCTCCTTACCTTCTCCTATTTCTTCAAGCCTTCCTTAAAGCCCTTCCTTCAAGGAATTATGTTTCTTGAAGAAGTATCTTCAATAATATCAAGCATATGTGTTCTTGGGCATCCCTTGCTTTTATAGAAGCCCATTAAACCATCCTTGGAAGGAATTGGGAAGTTTACACAACCTTTGAATTAATTTAGGAAATTCTAAAACTCTTCAAGATGCTTGCACGGCATGTATGCACGACTGTGCCTATTGGCCATGCATAAAAAACTTTGAAAATCCTCGTAGCTAGCACGGCCTCCTTGCATAGTCGTGCATGGTGGCTATGCATACTACACATGTAACACCCTTACTAAAACTAATAGCGGAAGCATACCAACCGAGTGTCGCTCCATCCAGTTACCCAGACAATAGGTCTTTATAACGAAGAACCAAAAGAGAGTATAGAAGGTCCAGACTCATATAAACATCCCATACTGATGGTCATATATAATAGAGAATCTCATACATGCAATCTCCATACTACATCAGTAAAAATGCATACTCAAAACAGAAAATGTCCGGACCTAGGCTGTGAAACCCCAGTCGAAACCAACCATAGAATAAGGGGGTTGGGATGCATATCATATTTTATTGCATTTTTAAATATATTTTTATATGATTTTATGTGCTTTGGATTTGTGTTATAGTCTCGAGAGCTTGATTATGTTTATTGAGTACGAAGGGCAAAATAGTAATTTTTACTTGAGGTGAAAATAGAAAAATAGCTTGAGGATTAAGTGGGAAAAATATTTTAGAGAGAAAATAACAACAAGAGTTGTTGTGGTGTAGTGGTTAGAGCTTTGGAATTAATTCTTGAGGTCTTGGGTTTAAATTCCATTATTAGAGCTTTAGCATGATTAAATTTTATTTTTGTTTAGGAAGGGGTATTTTCGGTCTTATGTGTTTTAGAATAGAGTAGAGGTGTTGTCCTAGGGGAGACATGATAGGAGTATCCTAATCCTATTCTTGTGCCCTACAAAAATTCCTAAGGGAATTCATTTCTTCTTGATTTTTAATTTTTTCTAATTCTCAATTCGTTAGATTGGACAAATTTGTTCTAGCCAATTTTCATTCCAGAAATTTTAGTAAAGTGTTGTGGTTTTGAAGGTTCAAAATGTCTTAGTAAAAGACATCTTATGGACCAAAAATATGGAAGAGATGGGGAAGGTTCCAAGAGAATTAATTCCCCTAGTGAACCTTCAAATCTCCACTCTAGCTAGGATCATTTTCCTTCATGTAATGATCTAAAATTTTTTTCCAGCTTCTTGTGCATGCAAAGTGTCAAAATTCCCAGCCATTATTCCCTCCCAAATGCTGCCAGAAAATGGCACTTTTGATCAGCTTGAAATCTGAAATTTTCTGGTTAATTTCGGGCTGCGCAAATGCTGTGCAAAACCAGAAAAATTTCTGGTTAAAATCACAGCTTTGGTGGTCTTCCACCAAGCCGTTTTCTCCCAGCTCCTTAGCCACGTTTTTCCTCCATGAAGAAGGCTGGTTGAAAGACCTCTGAATGCCCCTTCAAACTCTCTGCAATCTGGCTGGAAAATGGCAGCAAAAGCTGCCCAGAAAAATTCCAGCAATGGCGAAATTCTGTGCAGGAATTTTCCAGCTTTGTTTCCTATTCCAGCCCTGGCCGAAACTTCATCCTTTTTCTGCACAAACCACCCTTGAACAGCCATGAATAGAACTCCATTGTCTTCCCTAACCTTCTGCTCGAAAATCAGTCATGGCTACCCCTAAAGTATCTCCCAAAAATTACTACAATCATGCCTTGATTGGATACCAAAATTCTAGCAATCTTAATTTAGCAACCTTCCATAAAATATCCCTTAAACAACCAGATCTTTCCTTCACCATTACACTCCTTCTTTTCAGCCACCATTAACCTTCTTCAACCAGCTTTCATCCAGCCAAATCACAGAGCAATCAGTCGGCCATAGCAGCTCCAAAAAGCTCTCCATTGATCAAAGACATTCTTCCTATATTTTGTTCCAAATTTGATTCCCAAAAATATTCTTTTAGGATTTCAACAACCAGCCTTTCCTTTTCGTTTCAAACCAGAAAAATCATCTACCTAAACTACACAAACAATCCGGCCATTGCACACACACAGAATTTCGGTAGCTTCGAATCCAAAATCCCTCTAATCTCTTCAACCATCGAGCACACATAGAACACCATGAACATCTACTCCCTTCTCTCGCCTAATACCTCTTCAAACCACTTCAATCTTCTTCAAAAAAATTCCAGAATTCATCTACTTACTACCGTGAGTCCATCCATACCATTTTTAACATCAAATTTCAAAATCCAGCTTACTCTTTTGTATCAAAAATTAGAATTTTTATGAAGGCTCAACAACACCTTAAAGGTAGGTTTGTTCAATCAACTTCATCTTCACTAATCTTTGATCTCTAATGAATATATATATATATATATATATATATATATATATGAATACACATGCTAATGGACTCTCCCCCCCCCTCTCTCTCTCTCTGCCGAATATCCTCTCCCTCTTGGCCAAATGACTTCTTCACCAATGGCCATGCTTTCTTCATCTTCCTTCGATGGATTTAGTCATCTAGGAGTTGAGATCCATTCGAAACTCCTTCAAAGTACTCATCAATCAAGTAAGCCTTTTCAACCCTCCTTTTAAATTCTAGATTCATGTCTCTAGGATGATATTGGTAGGAGATGGATTATAAATAGGATTTGAGCATGTATTGTTGTGATGAGTAGAGATTGAAGCATGAATAAATGTGTGTATATGATGGAGATGGGATTTATGCATGAATTGATTATCTTGGTTGATTGTATGATGTTTTAGGGTTTAATGCATGTCTCCATATCATAGGTAGTATTTTGTGAGCAAGTATGCTAGAGATTATGTCATCTATAATTAATAGGATTTATATTCATGTATGGTTATTGAAGCCATGATTATGTTTATGTTAGTAGAGGTTGGATCATGCCTTGATAAATTTAGATCTATACTTTTATTCATGATTTGGATAATTTGATGAATTGGAGGGAGTATATGTTCATGATTGTGGTTAGTAATGGAAATATGATCATGATCTAGTTGTCCCTAAGCTAATTTTATTTCTTCAATAAAATATTTAATATTATAATTTTTGCTAGCAAATTCAAAAACCCTAGGAAGGTAGATTTGGATTATTATGTAAGGCTATTTTAGTCAAATAAATGATAGCTTTTATTAACGAAATTAAATATATAGATATTATATATAATAACAATATCAAATAAAACCTTTTATATAAATGATCATAATAAGTCTTATATTCATAAATACCATTAAAATTTATTGTCTTGCAATTATTATCTTTTAATCAAAACCTATAAAAATTTATTTATTATCTTTCAACCAAGACCCATTAAATTTTATTTTCAACTAATTTTAGTTAGCAATTATTTTCAAACAATTAATTATTAATAAATCATTATTTTACCTAATACCACCTAGGACTCTTCATCAAATAGACTCTGAATTATTCTTAGCAAGAATTAAACCTTCAACTTATTAGTACATATTTCCCAAAACACTAATTATTTTAAATATCAAATTAGACTTAACTTATAAACCTTTTTATTTATTATTTGGCCTTGAAGCTTGGGACATTAGGATCATGGTATTAGTGAGTAAGCTAGTTTTATTTGTGAAAATGGATTTTGGCTTGAGTTTGATTGTGGTTTATATTTACCCCAGGCGGGGTTGGGTCAGCAGTTGAAGATCTTTATTTTAACTTGAGCTAAGGATCAGGTAAGCTCTTGCATAAAACCTGATTGATGTAAAATGTTTATTATGGCAAGGTAAATGTAGAGTGTATGGACACTTATATCTGTAAAGGCAATTGAGGATTGTCTCCTGTCTTATTTCTGTCAACCAAATTATTTGAAAATCAATAAGCAGATTTACTCAAACTCAAAACTCTTTCTAAAACTAATTTTGACAAAAATTTTGGAAACCTTTAATTGCCATTTTCAAGTGGAACTATGTTTTGTTCCTTTTTCCCCAAGTGGGGTAAGTTACGTTGAGTACTCAATAAGGGTGGACTGTTAGGGCTAGTCTTTGAGGGGTTAGGGTAAGTCTCTCAGTAGGTGGCCACCTCTGAGGGGTGAGTCCTTCCCGAATAAGATGTCAGTCCAGTAGGTCATGTCGGTCCGAGCTAGTAGTTATTTTTTCAGTCAAGTGACTGTATGTTGCCAGAATGGACATCCGGTTGTTGTTTAGGTATAGAGAAGGAGGAGTATCTTGCCCGGTAGGCTGATCACCTACCTTTTGTCAGTCTGCACAAAGTGTCGGTATTCTGACCGGTTATGGGGCCCAACGTGTGGTAACCCATGATCATTTCTTTTGAGTGGTTGATTTTATTGATTATGTATGGTTGAAAAAGCCAAAAAACCACTCTTGATTTTGACTAATGTTTATTGCTTGTCAGTATTTCTCTTATAAAGGTTTTATACTTTATATTCACGAACTGTTTCCACTGGACACTCAAAGCACACACGGACTTACTGAGATTTTTATCTCATCACCCTTTTTACCATGATTTCAGGTCGATCCTACTGTGGGGATGAGTAGCTAGATATTGCCTGCCTTGGAAGATTTTTCTGATGTTTAATTTGTATAATGCTTTAGGGAGTTGAGAGTGGATAATTTTTATTATGGATTTGATTTTGGAATTCTTGGTTTTATTCTCGGGTTGTAATAAATTTTAAGTTAAAGTATTACTTTTATTCTGCTATTTTGATTGTGTGTCCTAGTTATAAAGACCCCTTGTCCTTTGGACGGGGCGATATCCCCGGCCTTGGCAGGCCTTGGTAGTAGGGTGTTACATAGGCTACTGTCACTGTGGTATCGTCCTTCTATCTTTAGGTTTGCTCAACTCCAGATCCTACAAAATAGTAAGATAAAAGACACGTGTAAGTGAAAAATTACCCAATGAGTCTCGTGTGTGCTAGTGCTTTATGAAGAAAACAAAGTAAATAAAACCTTTGTGGAAAAGCATATCATTTTCCTACTAGAAATAATTCCAAAACTCTCTAAAGGAGAGTTTATTCAAAAATCAACCATTTTTGAAAAATTGTGTTTCAATTTCAAATCATTGCCCCGATTTGTAAATAACAGGGACTTCTCCAACAGAAGGTCGACCTACATGCAAAGCTCAAAAGGCTTCGCCTTTGGCGCCATGTATAATTGTTCTTAGACCATAACCTACAGCACTCAACCATGTGTTGCCGAGATGATACGTACACCACAACGTACTATTGAGAATAAATAATAGGTATACCGAAGCATACCAAGTATACGCAACACACTCTTGCCACCATAAGTCAGGGGTCCCAATCCTAACGTTATTCACCATCGAGGCGGTAAAGAGTCAAATGCTACCGAGTGTCCCCACTCGGCATTCAGCGAATGACTCAAAAATAATGTGCGCCCGCAAATGCTAGGTGCTAAACGCTAGTCAAGATGACTCATCTCAATGTCTTGTCATCCCATTCGGAGTAAGACAATCCCTAGAACTAGGCTAAGTTACTAAGGTCATCTAACTCTAACGTAGGCTAGTACAAAGATTAAAGTCCCTGATGAGTACTCAACGTTACCAATCCCAACCCCTACTGACTGATCAGGCCAGAGAGTAATTTGATCCCGCGGGATTTTCAAAACAAACATTTTTTAGGAAAAATATCATTTTTTAGAATTTGATCCCACTGACTCGCAAATTAGATAATTATTTTAGTAGGCTCCGTTGTGCCTATCAATTCATTCCATAGGCATATTAGTCTAATAAAGTAATTTTCGGGATCAAAATGTCATTTTTCAAAAGTTAATCTCATATCGAGAGATAATTTTCCAAAACCGTGTCAAAATAGGGTAAAGAGTTGTTTTCACACATTAAAACAAGTTTTCAAGAGCATTCGGGTCATTTTGCCGGTACTCGGTCACAAAAGTCATTTCCAATGGTATTCGGGTCATTTTACCCTTATCCAATTCCAAAAAGACTTTCCGAAGGTGTTTAGGTCATTTTACCCGTACCCGATTTGAAAAGTGCTCACAAAAGTTTCAATAAGGATATTTTGGTCATTTGTCAAATACACAAATTTCAAAGGTTTCCATAAAACATTTCAATAAAGACATTTGGATCATTTCCAAATACCCAATTTCCAAAGGAACTTATTTTAAGAAATCCATAATTTTAATCCTAAAAGATGATTAAATTCAAAGTTTCCAATCATGTTTCCACAAAATGTTCCAATAAGGGCATTCTAGTCAATTTATAAATACTCGATTCCAAAAATAACCATTTTTCAAAAATCCCAAGTATTTAATCCAAAAAGGACTAAATTCACAAAATTCATGCTTTAATCATCCGTTAAAGTTTTCAAGCCAATTATGATGTTCATTAGAGCCTCAAATGGCATAAAATAAGTCTTGCACAAATAAGCCTTAAATATATTCAGGGATTTTCAAAACGGTATAAAACATAGCATTTCAAGGAAAAACAAAGCATACTAGCTTTCAAAAGGTTTTGGAAGTCAAAGGGACTCATCTCGTGTCCTAATTAAACTTTTCCTGTTCATGGCCGTTCGACCACCATTTCCACCATTTTCCATGTATCGCTAGCCATTTACCGACAAACCTACATCAAACATCGTTTTTAGGTTTAGTCGAAAAATAGCATCATAGTCCTCTATAACCAACTTGAGCATGACGCTGAGATTGCCAGTCCATGCCCAAGATAGCATCATAGTCCTCTATAAGTAAACATATCAAATCTCCTTCTAAAATTTCATTTTCTACCAAGATCTTACAGCCCTTATGTATTTTCTCATTATTATTTGCTTAACCAATGGGGTACTGACAATCATTTCATATGAAGTTTCTTCCCCTTTAATCCCCATAGCATTAAGAAATGAATTGGCTACAAAGGAATGCATAGAATCGGGATCTACCAATACTTTAGCATCATGATAAAAAATAAGAAGCGTACCTTCTACTACTATGGCATGATTATCCGTCTTTTCCAATACAACCACTCGGGTATTCCCTTGTGCATTGGTAGGTCCGGTTCTAGCAGGTCTAGGTCTAGAGGTAGAAGCTTGTCTTGGGTTCCCTCTCCCTAGTCCTGACTTTGCCCCTGATTATTTTTTTCTGGTCAACTCTGTCTTCTTATCCTTCGAGGGTAAGGGCAATTTAAAATCTTATGCCCTACCTCCCCACCATTGAAGTATCTAAAAGTGGGCAGTCCTCTAGTCAGGCCTCCCTTCCTCTGCATTTTTCATTTCTTCTATTATCGGGGTCTTCCAAATCGTTTCTGACTCATATCCCGAAATCTATTTCAATTTCTCTTACTCATATTCTCATTTATTCTAGCATTCTTATTTGCTCTAGTGACAATTTCAGTCAACTATTGAATGGAATCAGTCATTTTCTAGAAGGTTTAGAACATAGGATAATCCAAATTTACAAGATGGGAACCTCTCACATGTGGTTCCTCCACCGTTAGCTCAGGGTGGTTCCGAGTAGTTTGTGACGGTCATTCGGGAGTTCGTTTAGGAGGCATCTATACAATTCATAAGGTTTTGCTAGTAAAATGATGTAACATAGCTCAGAAGTAGGTACATATATGGATATAGTGCACATAATAAGAACATAACATATATTCATTCTCGTCAAACATAAAGCCATTCAAAATTTTGTGTGCCGAGCACATAATCATATCTAACATACACTGGCCGAACTATACATATCCTACTACATATATCTACATCTCATCCTCCTACTCGTTATCATCACTATCTAAAATGAGAGGTCCTAAATCGACAGAAACTGTGTAGGACTCGGCTGTGTCAAATCCCTCATCTCTAGCCACATTAGGGTGCAACCAAGCCATTATCTCCGGGTCTATATCCAACTCCTCCTCGAACTCTTTGACCACAAGTATCTCCACCTTAGGTACTTCCTGATCCTCTCTTGCCTCAGCAACCTCCAACCCCGGCATCTCCTCCTCTAATACCCCCGATACATCCCCTCCAAATACCTTTTCATCATCCTCAAACAACACTGCACCGTCGGGGATACTGTCCTCCTCATCATCATCCTGATAGTATGGTTCAACATTGCCATCAACTTCATCAAAATCACCGCCTACCTCCTCCATTCGACTATGTGGCAACGGTGTCCCCTCGGGAGTATGTGTCCTCTCCAGATTAAGGTCTCGCGCGAATGGAGTAACAACAGGCACTATTGGGTCAAATGCGCTCTCGGCGAGACAGGGTGTATGATGGCGGCCAGGGTCAGGTCCTGTCAAAGTGAAACGTCCTGGTACACCTGCTCGCTAGACCGTCCTAATCTTTCCAGGTTTTCTCATACCCGAACTCTCACCCATCTCTTTCTTCCCATCATCATTATGCTCATCCATTAGGTGTTTGCCTTGTCCCAGTGAACTCTTACCCATCTCTTTCTTCCCATCATCACTATCCGTCATACCTATACAATGAAAGAATTCTATCTATTCATATAACAATATCACAGTTCTATAAATTAGGCTTTGATACTAATTGTAATATCCCTACTAAAAGCAATAGCGAAGGCATACCAATCGGGTGTCACTCCGTCCAGTTACCTAGACAAGGGGTCTTTATATCGAAGAACCAAAAGAGAGTATGCAAGGTCTAGACTCATATAAACATCCCATACTGATGGTGTATATATATATATATATATATATATACACACACACACACACACACACACACACACACACAACAGAGAATCTCATACATACAATCTCCATACTACAATAGTAAAAATGCATAATCAAAAGAGAAAACGTTCGGACCTAGGATGCCATCACTATGGTATTGTCCCTCTATCCGTAGGTCTACTTAACTCCAGTTCCTACAAAAGAGTAAAATAAAAGAAACGTGTGAATAAAAAATCACCTAGCGAGTCCCATGTGTACTAGTACTTTATGAAAGAAACAAAGTACATAAAACCTTTGTAGAAAAGCATATCATTTTCCTACTGGAAACAATTCCAAAACTCTCTAAAGAAGAGTTTATTCAAAACTCAATCATTTTTGAAAAATTATATTTTAATTTCAAAACATTGCCCCGATTTTCAAATCACGGGAACTTCTCCAACAAAAGGTCGGCCTACATGCAAAGCTCACAAGACTTCGCCTTGGCACCACGTATCATTGTGCTTAGACTGCAGCCTACAATACTTAAATGTACATCACCAGGAAGATAATTACACCGTAGTGTACTACTGATAATAAATAATAGGTATATCGCAGCATACCAAGTGTACCACAGCATACTCTTGCCACCGTAAGCCAAGGGTCTCAATCTAAACGCCATTCACCATCAAGGTGGCAAGGAGTCAAATGCAACCAAGTGTCCCCACCCGGCATTCAGCAAATGACTCAAAAATAAGGTGCGCCCGCAGATGCGACAAATGCCAAGCGCTAAAAGGCTAATTAGGACGACTCATCTCAATGTCCTGTCATCCCGTTCGAAGTAAGATAATCCCTAGAACTAAACTAGGTTATTAGGGTCATCTAAATCTAGTGTAGGCTAGTACAAAGATCAAAATCCTTATTAAGTACTCAATGTTACCAATACCAACCCCTACTAACTAATCAGGCCATAGGGTTATTTGATCCCACAAGATTTTCAAAGCAAACATTTTTTGGGCAAAATAACATTTTTTAGAATTTGATCTCACTAACTTGCAAGTCAGATAATTATTTCCATAGGCTCCGCAAGGCCAATCAATTCATTCCATAGGCACATCAAGCCAATAAAGTAATTTTCGAGACCAAAATATCATTTTCCAAAAGTCAATCTCATATAGAGATATCATTGTCCAAAACCGTGTTGAAATAGGGTAAAGAGTTATTTTCACACATTAAAATAAGTTTTCAAGAGTATTCGGGTCATTTTGCCTGTACTCAGTCACAAAAGTCATTTCCAAGGGTATTCCAATCATTTTACCCATACCTGATTCCAAAAAGACTTTCTGAGGCATTCGGGTCATTTTACCTTTACTCGATTTGAAAATTGTTCACAAAAGTTCCAATAAAGATATTTCGGTCATTTATCGAATACCGAGTCCAAAGGTTTCCGTAAAACATTTCAATAAGGACATTTGGATTGTTTTCTAAATACCCAATTTTCAAAAGAACTTATTTCAAAAAATCCATAATTTCAATCCTAAAAGAGGATTAAATTAAAGTTTCTAATCATGTTTCTACAAAATGTTCCAATAAGGGCATTCTAGTTAATTTGTGAATACCCAATTCTAAAAATAAACATTTTTTTTAAATCCTAAGTATTTAATCCAAAAAGAATTAAATTTACAAAATTTATGTTTTAATCATTTGTTACGGCTTCCAAGCCAATTATGATGTTCATTCAAGCCCAAAATGGCATAAAATAAGTCTTGCTTAGCTAAACCTTAAATATATGCAGGTATTTTCAAAACGGTATAAAATATAGCATTTCATGGAAAAGCAAAGCATACTAGCTTTCAAAAGGTTTTAGAAGTCAAAGGAACTCACAACGTGTCCTAATTAAACTTTTCCGGTTCACGGCTGTTCAACCACCATTTTCACCATTTTCAACGTATCGTTGGCCGTTTACCGACAAACCTACATCAAACATCATTTTTAGGTTTAGTCATGTTTGGTAAAAAAATAGCCGACGGTTAGCGACGTGCCCGATAGTTACCCGTCGTTCAAGAAAACGCACAACGGTCGTTCGCGTTGTTTTTCCGTCGTTTGTTCAATTCATTCATTTTATTCTTATCATATCCTTCCTCTCTTCTTGAACAAGGAATTATGCTCGTGTTTCCCATTCATTTCATCCAAAAATCACATAATTAATCATTCTTAAGTTCATCCATTTTCAAACTAATTTCTGGAATTTCACTGCTTGACACATGATATTGTTTTGCTCATAACTTTCAATCCACAACTCCGATTGGGCTCTATGATATATCAAAATGACCGTAAGACTCTTAAATTTAATTTTGTATAAGCCATTTTATGAGTTCAGGTTTCCGTGACATATTACAGAGGTGAACACAGCCCCAGTAGTTTGCCTAATCTCAACCATTCATGTTATCTTTTGCTATCCTTTAAACTTTAATACCTTGAGAACATTAAATTCAGTCAATTTTCCCTTCGAATAATCTTTGATCCTTCAATTTTCAAATTGCAACAACTCATGAAAGTCATGTTTATTCAACACAACTTCACTTCTTTCATTCAAAAACTAACATATTTAATCCTTCTAACCAATTAACAATCATTTTCTTTCCACTTTAATCCTTATTTCATCAACCAAGATCAACCCTTTATACTACCATGAATATTCAATCCTTCATCACACAAAATGTTATCCATAAGTCTTCTAGGCAGCTGGTACACATAGACAAACAAAAAGTTCACAACCAAAGTTTATGAACCCTAGCTTTTGATCCAAAATCAATACATGAAAATTATGTTTTCATGTTAAAAATGATATCTTAATGATCATCATTCACTCAACAACAACTTTAATTCAAGCAAAGTAAGGTTTTACCTTCTATTTAGAGCTTTTTGGTGTGACTTACTCCAAGAACTCACACACTACACCAAGAACACACACTAGCAACCTTTTTCTTTCTTTTTGCTACTTTCTTTTGATTTATTTTCTCTTATTTTTCTCCCCTTAAGGCTGCCATATTTTTCTGGCTATATAATAGCCTTCCCACCGCCATTTCTCATCAGATTTTTGGCCAAGAACATTTTAATTCAATTAAGTATATGGTGGAATTCATGTAGGTGTGTTCCAGTTACAATTTAACACACTATTTTCCTTGATTTTTCTTCTTTAATTTTTCTCTTCTATTTACTCTTGTGGCTGCCAATTTTCTAGCCAATTTTCAGCCATTCCACCACCATCTCCATGTCCAAATATTGGCCATTTAAATTGTGCAAGACATTAATTGAAGAGCTCCAGAAGTGATGTGTTCCAACCATAATTTAACATATCATTTCTTTATTTATTTTATAATTCCTTAATTCCATAAATCTTGCATGAATTCTTCATGCAACCTCTCATAAGCTGACACATGTTCATGGCTACCGATCACAAAATGCCACACATCCAAATTTTCGGTCACATTTTTAATTTTTCTCAGAAATAACCAAAATCGGGTTCGAAATAAAAAAATATTTTACTTTACCATTCAACTCCAAAAATTTCACTGAATCCATTGATAATACTTAAATTCTTCAATTCTTTCTCAATTTGGTCTAATTTGTGGTCAAAGTCATGGGCGCGGTCAAAATGACAAAAATGCCCCTAATAACCCGAATAACACAATTCATACCAAACTGTGCATTTCATCGCACTGATCATATTCCCTTCTCAGCGTACCCTCAAATTCTTATTTTAGTAAAAATAGTAGCCTTCCTAAGATTTAGGGTACAGGTAGAACAAATTCAATAATTATATCCAGATCCCGACAAAATATTATTCTACCAAAATATTCGCTTCACTATACTGATTATCTTTTGTTCTGGCCATTGATATAAATTATAATTCTATTACAAGTTGTAGCCAATCACAATTTAAAATATGCAGTATTACAGCACGGCCATGCCTTTGGCCATACAGATAGCAGGGACACTTTTTCTCATTTTCTGCAAACTTATGGGGGCTACAATTTAACCCCGATTGTGCACAGGATCATGCACGACTGTGCACTAGGCCATGCATGGCTTTTGAGGCCAGTTCTCTTTTGTAGGGCTTGATGCATGGTCGTGCATGAAGCTATGCCCTGTAGAAACACTTAAAAAAGTTGTGATATATGTATTCCAAGACCTCAAATGCATATATATTCATTCACATCATAAAAATACATCATTTAAGCATTAATTCTACTCATTTATCATCAAGAGTCCTTAAGATTTATGAAAATACATTTTATGCGGAAAATCATTGTTTATCTTACAAAGCATGCTCAAAAGCTAAGGAAAAATACTAGAAAAATGTGATTATTTCACACTTAATAGGATACAAGAGAAGGATATTTCTAAGACTGCATTTAATATGCTGTATAGGCACTATAAATTTGTAGTAATACCTTTTGGTGTAACTAATGCCCCTGGAACATTCATGGATATCATGTATCAAGCTTTTCAACCATACCTAGATAATTTTGTTATTGTTTTCATTGATGACATCTTGGTATACTCTAAAGATCCCCAAGAGCACGAAGAACACTTGCGAAAAGTGCTTGAAAATTTATGAGAATCTAAATTTTATGCCAAGTTCAACAAGTGTGAGTTTTGCTTGGATAAAGTACCCTTTTGGGACATATAGTATCTAAAAAGGGAATTGCTATAGATCCTGCAAAGGTTGAAACTAGAACAAATTAGAAGCATCCAGAAAATCCCATGGAGGTCCACAGCTTCTTAAGATTAGCCGGGTACTACCAAAGGTTTATCGAAGGATTTTCAAAACTAGCTTCACCTTTAACCTGATTAACCCAAAAGAAAGCGCTATGTGTTTAGACAGAGATTGTAAGAAACGTTTCTTGGAATTAAATTGAAGGTTAAGTACCTCTCCGAATTTGACCTTACCAGTAATGGATAAACCTTATAGAGTAGATACTAATGCCTTAAAGGAATAATTGGGTGGAGTATTGATGCCGGAAAAAAAAATGATAGCATACATATTAAGGAAACTAAGACCTCATGAAGTGAATTACCCTACCTATGATTTGGAATTAGCAGCTACGTGTTTACATTAAAGAAGTGGAAGCATTATCTATATGGGGCAATATATGAAGTTTTCACTAATCATAAGAGCTTAAAGTATATTTTCACCTAAAAGGATTTAAATATGCACTAGCGAAGATGGATGGAATTCCTGGAAGAATTTTGATGCCCCATTAGCTACTATCCAAGCAAAGCAAATGTAGTAGCAGATGCATTAAGTAGAAATGTGAAAATGTCAGCCCTTCAAATGATGCAATCCCTGGAGTTAGAAGCATTTTTGGTTGAATGATGAATGATGTTAAATAATATTTCATGCAGCCCCTGCTATTATAGTAGTTAAAAGAAGCACATGAAAATGGACAATGAAATTATAACAGATCAAAATGAAAAATGAAAGAAAAGCATATAGTGATTTCCAAGTGGATAATGCTAGGATTCTCCGATTTCGGGGGACGATTTTGTGTTCCAATGTATGAAGTGATAAAATATTAGCATAAGCGCATCAGAGCAAATATATTATCCATGCTAGAGAAGTTAAAATGGATTGTGATTTAAAATAACATTATGGATGGATTGGTACGAAAGAGGATATTTCTCAAATTGTAGCCCAATGTCTCACTTGTCAAAAGGTGAAATCAAAACATCGATGGCCTAGAGAATTACTACTACCTTTACAAATTCCACAATGGAAATGGGATGAGATTACTATGGATTTTATAATCAAGTTACCTTTAAACACAGAATAAAGGGATACTATTTGGATAATTGTAGACTGATTGACAAAATATGTTCATTTCATTCCCATTAATAAAAGTGATTCATTGGAAAAGTTGAGAAAGATCTACGTGGAAGAAGCATTTAGATTACATGGAATAACTTCCAATATTACCTCTAATCAATATCCAAGATTTACCTCACGATTTTAGGGAAAAATGTAACAGTTATATGGGACTACGTTAAAGTTTAGTATCGCAGCACATCCACAAATAGATGGATAGACCGAATGAGTGATTTAGATTTTAGAATATATGTTACAGGCATATACTTTAGATTTTGGAAATAAATAGATTGATAAATTAGCTTATGCTAAATTTACTTATAACAATCATTATCAATCCACAATTAGATAGCACCATTTCAAGCCCTGAATAGATGAAAATGTCGATCACCACTCTATTGGGAGAATTTAGGGTGAACTCAAGATGAAGCTTTGGATATTGAAAAGACTTGGCAAAAAGTGGAGCAAATTAAGGAAAGATTAGAAATTACCTAGAATCAATAGAAAAAATACGTTGATTGTTGGAGGAAAAAAATTAGAATTTGCTGAAGGAGACCAAGTATTTTTTAAAAGTTAACATCTCGATAAGGTATGGGAAAGAAAACACAAAGAAAGAAATTGGCTCCTCATTATATAGAATCCTTCCAATTACAGAAAGAATTGGGAAATTAGCTTATCAACTGGAACTGCTTCTAGAACTTCAAGCATCGATGATGTATTCCACGTGTCACAACTTTGAAGATGAATAGTTGATCCAGAACACATTCTATATGATGCTTCTATAGATTTAACTCTAGATCTAAACTATGAAAAGATACCTATTAAGATTCTAAAGTATGCTAAGAAAGAATTATGTCAGAATAGATTCCACTTGTTAAGGTGCTATGAAATCATAACCCTATACAAGATGCTACCTGGAAAATGGAAGCAGATATATGGAAAACTTTTCCCGAACTTTTGAAGGTAAGTACTAATTTTGAGGACGAAATTTTTTTTAGGAGGGGAATTAAATGCGAGAATTATTGATAAAAGGAAGAATACACACACACACACACACACACACATATACATATACTAATAAAGCTATTAACTAAGAGTAATAGATAAAGAAAAGTAAGAAGAGGGAGGCCCACAAGGAAGGCCCACTAAAAACGAAGGAAAATGAAGTATTATGAGAATGGGCCATGGGGCCTAAGATGATAAATTAAGGTGGCCCACTTTATTTAAGCCTCTTGACCATATTTGACTACGCTTTGACTAGCTTTGACCATGCAAGACTAATGGAAGTTCTTGCATCTTCCATAGATTTCTTATGTTTCTACCATCTCCAAGACTTTCTAGAGTAGCTAACTCACCATCTATTAAGTTCTTAAGCTTTCTAGAGTTTCCAAGAACTTTTAGAACTTCCAAGTCATAAAGGAAAACATTACAAAAGAGAGAAAAGGAAGAGATAAGGGAACCAGTTGAGAGAAAGGAGAAAAGGATAAGAAGAAAGAATGAAAAGAGAGAGGAAAACTAGAGAAAGAAGAGAGAGAAAAAAAGAAAGAAAAGGAAAATAAGAAAAGAAAACTAGGAAGAAGAGAGAAGGAAACTAAGAGAGGAAAAGAAAGAAAGAAAGAAAGAAAGTATGGAGTTTGAAATTTGGAAGCTTGGTTTGCTCTGACAAATAGGTAAGAATTAATTCTTTAGACTAAAAGAGATTGATTTACACATGATGGAGCTTTGTTATAATGTGAACTTTTATGCTTGAGTGTGTGAATTCTTGGAAGGAAATTGAAATGAAATTGTTGTTGAAGTAAGGATGTTGGCCGACTAACTGAAGAAAGAAATTTTTCATATTTTCTAGCTTACATGATGTATTTTAAAGTGATTAAATACTAGAAGCCAGTTAAAGAAAGGAAGTGTGGAACTTATAAGATGAAATGTTATAAAACTATGTATGGTAAAATGATCAAAGTACATGATTAGTTGACAATTTGTAAAACTTCTTTGAAATGAGAGGCTATGAATTACGGTGATTGAGCCTAAACATGCTTTGGGATGATAAGAAAGGTTTCAAGTAAGTTTTGTGAGATTTGATTGCTAAAGAACCATATGGTATCAAAAGTGCCAAAGTTGCCATTAAGAAGGAATAAAATTCTGTTCTGAGCTTTTGAGAAAATAATTGCAATTTGGACAATTGGGAGGTGTCGTGACATAAAGCTAACCAAAAACACTATTGTAATACCCCACTACCTACTACTCCAAAAGGGGTAGGGATGTCGCCCCGTCCTTAGGACAAAAAGTCTTTATAACTAGGTAAATAAAAGATAGAAGAAATAATCGAAGCTTTAAACTTATTACAACCCAAAACAATACTTGCACAAGTCTCAAAATAATTAATTAATAACTAAAATCTCTCAAGAAACAAATACAATCAAAATGAATCTTCAAAGTTCAAGGCAACACAAAGCAATTCAACCTTCAAAGTAGGATCGACCTGAAAATATGACATAAAAGGGTGATGAGAAATATTTCTCAGTAAGTCCTGTGTGTGCTCATGATACTTTAAGTAAATCTTTCATGTATGCAAAATTTAAACAAGTCACAATAAAACGTCTGCAAGTCCAGAAACTAATCTTTAAACATTGAGTGAAATTTTATCAGCTTTTATAAAATGAAATGTACAACTTGTAAAGAAATGAACCACTCAAACAAAGTTGACTATGAAACCCTACAATGTAGTCATGGCCATGAAACCCTACATCATGATCGTGTATCGTGAAACTTTGTATCACAATATAAGTAGGTGATCAGCCCACTAGGTAAGATACTCCTCCATCTCTACACCCTAACTTACTGGTTGTCCATTCCAGAAAAAAAAATAGTCCACACGGATTGAGTTGCTAGCATGGACCAGCCTGACTAATTAGAACTATCACCTTGTCTAAAAAGAGATTATCCCTCAATGGAGGCCTCCATCGAGAGACTTACCCTAGCCTTCCAAGATTAGCTCTAATCAGCCAACACATATTGAGTACTCAACGTTATGTTTACCCCACTTGCGAGCAATTCAACAAAGTGTGTTACCTTGAAATTGCAATTATAGTTTTGAAAAGTCTGAGTTTAAAATCTGATTTAAGAAAATTTAACAATTTTTTTTCTTTTTGGAAAACCTTTGCTTGCTTAAAACTATCATGTTTTGATAGAAGATGCAGAATGTCCATAATTGCAACTCAAAGAATAACTTTATAGTAAACATCACATTTAGCTTGTAGAAGCATTTTAATTCAGCAAACAGTTTATGCAAGGACTTACTTGATCACTTAATCTCACGGATAAAATAATCTTCCAAGTCTTGTTCAAAGCAACCTAGCCCCGTCTGGGGTAAACATAAGGTATATGTCACTATTGATGTACAACCAAGCAACAAAATTGTATAGATATAAATAACTACCAACTCTAAATATTTATGTCCATCTAGATGACTCTAACATTAACAACACTCAAATAATAACAATGGTTTAGGAATTCCAAAATTAATTGATATAAAAATATTTCTAGATTTTAATATTATTATTAGTATAAAAATAACTTGTTATAGTGATATCATAAGTTAGTGACACAAGTAATAAATAAGTATAACAAAATAATAATATTGTCAAGAGTATTAATAGGAGGTTTTAATAATTTTATAGATAGTAATAATATTTCTAAAAGGAAAATAATAACAATAATATATTTACTAATTAATAAAGTTTAATATTAATTATTATAATAATATTGATAATAATATTATTATTATTATTAAAAATAACATTGCTAATTAACAATAATAATAGTACTAATAATAATATCATTAAAAATAAAAATGTTAATAATAGTGGTAATAATAAAATAATGATAACAATTTAAGTATAAAAAACAACAATAATATTACTATCAATAATTAAAAGTAGTAATAATTTTTTTATTAATAAATAAAGTAGTAATCATACAAGTAGAAGTAATAATAATATTTACCATGGCAAAAGTAGCATTCATAATAGCAATAATAATATTTTCACAACAATAATAATTATTGATAGTATTGTCAATAATATTAAAGCAATAGCAATAACAACATTAATCTCCAACATCAACCATATCATCACATGCTTTAATGATATATAGATTCTATTCTCATATCTCCCAATGACCATGTCATAATCCCACATTAAAATTCAAGACCCAAATATAATACATAAAGTAATCCTATTGCATGCATCAATCATTATCATAAAAATCACCCATACCATAAATGTTTCCCCAACATCATCATAAATCACATCAACCCTTCTATATTAACATCATCCTATACCACTTGAATTCAAAAGAAATAAGAAGATTAGATCAAAATACTTGTCTTGATGACCATTTTGAAGATGATGTTTAGCTAATCAAAAGCTTAATTTCCTTGACGAACACCTTTGAGAGTCCAAATGAAAAAGTCTGTCCATGACTACTGAACATTTTGTTCAAGAGGAGATTGAGAATAAGAGTGAGATAAATAATAAGAGAAATGAAAAGAATGAATACAAAATGTTGTTTTTTTAACTCGGTTTACCTTCTTGATCTTCTTGACTTGAAAGAAAAAAAAAATGCTTGTTTGATCTGAGTGAAGGAAGGACTTTGACTGATTTGGTGTTATAAAATATGTTAATGGAGAGAATAGGTTTCTCTCTAGTTGTTTTGAAGGTTTTAGAGTGGTTTGGGATGTTTAGAAGTGGCTAAAGAGTTAAAGAAAGGTAGTGTGTGTTCTTGGTGTTCTTAAGAGAACTAGAGAGAAAATTAGAAGAAAATGAAGAGTTCTTGGATTGAAGGTAGCCGAATAGCCTTGATAAGGGTGGTGTTTCAGTTTTGCTAAGAAAGAGGGAGTCTAGGAGCTTCTTCAAATTTTGAATTTGAGAAATAGTTGAGGATTTGGTGGAGGTTTTTGAGGAAAAATATTGCTAATGGTGTTTTTATCCTTGAACGCTTCTTGCTCTTCAATGGTGGTTCACTTAATTAATCAAGATATGGAAGAGAAATGGAGAGTGCTCTAGCCTTTAAAGCTGGCCGAAATTCTTGATGAAGGTGTGCAGAAATTCTGGTTTAGTTTGATAGAGTTAGTTTCTAGATAAGTGAGTGTTTGATGGAGCAAAGCATGGGATTTAATTTTCAAACTCAAAGTATTTTGAATGGAGAGAAATTAGGAGAAGTTTGAAGTGCATTAATGGAGTTTGTTGGCCATGGTTGAAGGTAGAAGATAAGATGTTCAGCTATCATGCTAAGGGTGGCCGAAAATGGTGAAGAAAAGTGAAGAAGAAAAACTAGTTGAATAAAGATTAATATAGTTGGAAAAATTCTGGTTGTTTAGTGAAATCTAGTAAGGTTTGTTGAGCAAAAATTCAAAGTATTTTGAAAGGATTTTGTTGCATTAAACTAGGAGTGTTTCAAGGTCCTTGAATGGAGTTCTCCAGCTAACAACTTGATGAAGAATAAGGGCTATTGAAGAACTAGTTCAAGAAGTTGAATGCTCAAAGATTTTATGACTAAATGGCCTACATGTTTGCGGCCTAAGGATGCTTCGAAATTCACCAAGAATTTCCAACTTTTGCTCACAACAATGGTTGTTTGCTTTACAAAGAAAGAAATGACATCCAAGCTGCCCAAGTTTCGAAAATTAAAGAGAAGAAGTACTAAATAATTTTTCCAACTTTTTACCATAATAAGAATAACCAAAATTGAAGTTCTTTAGGAGAGTAATTTGTTGATTTAATGTTGGATGTTAAAACATCATTTTAGCTTTCCTATAATTCGGCCAAGGTGTTTCCAAAAAGCTGGAATTTATTTAAATTACAAGACCATAATAGTTTAGAACATGTAATAAGAAAATAAAGAGAATTCATGAAATAAAATATTTTCAGATTCAAATATGTTAGGCCATGATTTGCTAAATGTTGGAAGTTCAAACTCCTCTAGATTCTCCTTAAAACAAGATGACATGGTTAGAATATTACCATTGAGATTGCCTAAGACAAAATTCCTAGATTCATGGATTGCAAGAAATAAAATTCAAATATTAGTTAGTCTAATTAAAAATAACACTTAGTTGATGGGATTTGAACTCAAGACCATAGGAATTAGCCACAAAGCTCAAACCACTTAACCACATTAAATCTTATTTCTATTTTCCCAACTTAATTCTCTTCCTTCCTAAATTCTAAGCTTCTCCTTCTCTCATCTCCAAGAAAAATTTCCTAATTGCCCCCAATACTCATCAAATATAAATAAATCATATAGTCCACATATCATAATTCTAAAACACACAAATTCGTCCAAAAAATATTTAGTCATGCAATATGTCATGAAATGCAACCCATCCTTCTAATTCTAAGGTAGGCTTAGGTGGGTTTTTACAAATATAATTAGGATGTTAAACAAGGTTTTGGAAAGCTTAAATATGGTGGGTTATGTTGAAGAATCCATGGTAAAAACATAAGCAATATTGCACCTTGAAAAACCTTGTTTTGATTATTAGTATGTGTGTATATTTATAGCAATAACTGAACAAAATGGAGGAAGGTATTAGTGTCCCATGAGTTGGAAATTATAGAAAAATATCATACTGACATTTTGGGACAAATTTTACTCAAAACGGATTAGTATATCCAAAGTTATCGAAATAAAAAGAAAGGTTGCTAAGATATGTGAAATAATGACCTATTTCCGTTAAATGAATAGTGCAAGTCATTTTGTGCTCTTATAGATTTATGGAAAGCTAGGAACCTTGGAGAATTAAGTCTCTTTGAGCTTTTTAGCCAAAGAAGAAAGGGGCGAAGGCTTTGTAGAGTATTTATTACGTTATATTTTTCTAGCATAAAATACTCCTTTATTCTTAGCCACGAATATAATTTTTAGAAATGCCTCGTTATTTTAGATCCATTCGACTCAGGGAACTCTTGACCTTTCAACAATGTGTATCATAGCATTTACTGAAAATGGTGAGTTCCCTTAATTTTCAACCCCTACTTAGCTAGATGTTTTTCTGGCAAACTAGCATATAAGCATTTTATGCAAAATAAGTCTGATCATTTATAAACTTCGTTTTTGTGCAATGGTTTCCAAAATTAACCAAAATTACCCAATATTTGTGAGCAATTAGTGAAGCATGAATATGTGAGTCCCATGATTTATTAAACTTATTTGGGTAGTTATTTTTCGAGTATGATTGAACATGAACATTTCCTTTATAAATGAGTTTTGTTAAAACAATGTTTTGCCATGAGTGAGCATATGTCTATTATGGCAAATGACGTGCATGTATGAGTTTCTCTACTAGTATAAATGCTATGTTCTGGTTATGTAAAGTATTATCATGCTGATTTTGCTTCAAGTTGCTTTTAAAGTAATTCTTGCACAAAGTGATAATCTTGTTATGCTTTTATACTCAATGAACGAAAAATGGTGACAGAAGATTTGAGAAGCTTTTGGAAAATAGTATTTTTGCCCCAAAAATGGTTTTCTTGATCTCTCTTCGAGGATTGTGGTATTGGAACTAGTCGTGGAAGACATTGAGTACTCAGCGGGAGCTTTCTCTCGTTATACTAACTTACGTTAGAGGTAGATTACTCCAAGTAACCTGATCAGTTATGTGATTTATCCTACTCCAAATGGAGAGGTAGGATATTGAAATTAACCATCCCTGGCTAGTCATTTTATACCCGGCAGTTGCCTATGATTGATATTTAGGTTGTCCACGGGATGCCGAATGGGGACACTCGATGTGGTTAACCCCTTACCACCTCGATGGTGAATGGCATCAAGGCTAAGAACCTTAGGTAGTAAAGATCTCTAAGTACTAGGTGAGATGCATTATTACTCTCACCACTCCAACAAGACACGATTGAGTGCTAAAGGCGCAGTTCTTGATATAATAGGATCGTGGTAGCTGAAAGCGAAGCCTTGTGAGTTTTGCACATAAGTCGTCCTTCTATTAAAAGAAGTTCCCGATTTTATAAAAATGGGTCGTCAGTGTTTTATGAACCACATTTTCCAAATGTACATGAAAATTTTGAACAACAAATGATAAGTTTTTTACTACTTAACTCGCAGAGTTTTTCCAAGTGGAAAACACGATAATTTTTGTGTTGTCTATTTTCTATGGAAAAATACTAGCACCACTGGACTCACTGAGTATAAAACTCTCACATGCATCCGTTTTCTTCCATTTTCTTAGGACTTAAAGTTGGAGATATGTGACAGTGATGGCAACATCACTTCCTTAGCTTAGTCTAGTGAAAGTTTTGTAACTTTGCTTTGTATGGATCATAGATTTGTATGCAACATGTATTATGGGATTGAGATATATGTATCTATATCGACTTGTAACATCTCGCCCTGAGCTGTCCCAAAATAGGAGATTTTACTATATTTGTAATCTTTTGAGAATTTTCTTAAATTTTATAAAGTTATTTATAAAGCTATTTTCTTTTATTTTCAAGAAATTCATTGTTTATGAAATAAATATTTTGTGTAAAATGTATTTTACATATATTATATTTAATAAGAAATACTATATTTTATATATGTTATATTATATTTGAAAAGAAATATTAAATTTTATATTTGATAAGAAATATGATATTATATTATATTTAAAGTATATTATTTTTTCTATATATTATATTTCATAAGAATATTTTATTTATTTATTATTATTACATACTATAATTATTATATTAAATAATATCATAGCCAAAACATTGTTGGTGCTATTATTGTGATTCTATAAATATTATTTTACTATTTCTAATATTATACTATTATTATATATATAACTATAAATATTATCCTAATTATTATAATTAATATTATATTAGGAAGAGGAATTTTATTTGGATAAGTAACTTTTATATTAATTATGTGGGCCCGCAACTTTAATAAAGATAAGATGGGGTGGATTATTATATTAATGTTTCATTAATTATGTGATGACTAGGCATGATGAGGTGTAATTTCTACCATGTTCCATAATGTTTCATAATATTCTATAAACTTCTGAAAGCTTCCATATGCTTCGTTATAATTCTAGAATTGTTGAATCATCATCCAAGTGTCCCTAAAGGTTTCTAGAAAATGGTGAGTCATCATCCTTGAGCTTCTAAAGAATTCTAGAGATAAGTTGAGTCATCAGCATCCTAAAGCTTCAATAACCTTCTAAAAATGATACTTCATCACTTAAAACTTCTAGCACAAGCTTTTGGAACACCTATAAATAGAAGAAGGGAGAAGAACAAGATAAGAAAGAGAGGGGGTGGCAAATAGAGGAAAAGAGAAGAGAAAAAGAACGAAGGAAAGCAAAAAAGAAAAGAAGAGGGAAACCAGGAAGGAAAAAAGAGAGAGAAATGGAGAATATAGAGAAAAAGGAAGAAGAGAGGAGAAAAAGAGAAAAAAGAGAGAACAAAGAAAGACCTTAGAACTTTAAAGGATTGATTACATGAGGAATCAACAAAAATGAGGTAAGTCCCCGGATTCTAAATCTCGTTTTAGTTTGTGATTTTCTTAAAATATAAATATGTGCCTACTTGATGATTTTATGAAAATATGGATTTTATATGTTACTCCAGGAATTCAATTTTGGAAAAGGGTTTAGTTTGGAAAATATTACATTGCATTGATCTCAGGCTTTATGTCGTATATGTTATTGTTATGATTATAAGATTGAAATCCTATGATGTGGTTGGATTGAGATCCTTCCGAGTAGATAGGATGAGATTCCATCAATGTTTGATAATAAAATTGCAATGTAGTATCTCTTATTAAACACTTGTCGAGAATATAATTCCTGTGAGGAGCCGTTAATATTCATGTGAGAAAAATATTTGCTATATGTCAAATATGAGATCTCATGTGTTATTTACAAGTTGTCTTGTTGAGAAAATATCATGAAACCTATTTTATCTGAAAATCACGAGTACACATAGGGCTCACTGAGTGTTTAGCACTCATACATTTCTCCTATATGTTTTTAGGCTTTATAGTACAGGTTGGTGATCAGAGTGTGCAGCAGAAGCGTGATGGAGTAGAAATAAGCACCATGATATATTGTATAATATATTGTAAGCATTAGAATATTAGATGAACGATTCGCAATCCATGTATTATGGATTTTCCCATTAATAAATTCCATATTTTAAAATAATTTCATTGTGTTTTAAATATTGATATGTTATAAAGACCCCTTGTTTGGGAGTTCAAACGGGGCGACATCCCACGAAGACAAGGCCCAATGTTACTAGAATATGTGGGGTGTTACACAAATAGTATGCCGGCTTAATGAAATAGCATGTTTCTAATTAGTTGTATTCAGTTTTAATCCATTATAAAGATCTCTTATCTAGGAGTTCAAATGGGGTGACATCCCGCAACAACAAGATCCACTACAACCAAGATTTGTGGGGTGTTACATATGGCACCGTGGCCTTTAAAATATTAAAAAATTAAAAGTCTTGAGAGTTGATCATGCAATGTGCATCATGTATGACGTCACCTTACATCTATTCAAACGAAAACATTGTCATTTCAATTAAAAATAGAGCCTAAAATTTACACGGCACCATGGGGTTCACACCATATAGTGACGGGCTTCTACTTCATAAGCCTAATAACATAGTTTTATTTCAATATCCAAAGTGTAAGCTATCAACATCGACATGCAGATCATTACTCGTGGCACTGTGCACCTACATATTTCATAAAAATAGAACAGATTTGTTCTTCTCACTTTTTCAAATTTCTTTCAAACCCTGTGACGGCGCAAACCCTTCCTTCTTAATCCTTTATCGCCATTCATCATTTTACTTTAACTATTGCTTAGATCTATTCTTGCATTCAAATTTCCCACACAATTTCACCTTTTTTACTGAATCAAAACTGTCAATTCTATTTCAATCAAATAGTCCCTATTCATTTGTCTAGGGAGTTGTTAGCAGCTATTTTGGGGGTTAGAGATGATAGAGGTTGGGTTGATATTGACACCTACAACAAGAAGGTGGTGTCTGATGTAGATTGGAGTTTCACTGAGGCTAGGACTGAGCCACATTTGGTATATCAGATTGCTAGTTGGGTTGAGGCACTTTGTGTGACCAACCTTCTTCCACAGTGCAGATTGATATTTTACATCCTAGGCTTCAATGTAGCTCTTAGTGCTAGTGGGCTCAATGAGGGGAGGTTGGTGGATATCCATAAGCTGAACAAGTTGGTGCATACCCAGTCTATTCCTTAGCTTCTCTAATCATTTCATATATGAGAGATGTCATCTTTTCTATCCATCTTCCAAGGTATTTGCCTTCCCACTGGTGATTCCCAAGATTCTTCAGCATTTTTGTGCGCCAGTGGAGGGTGAGATAACAGCTTATACTATTGCTAGTGAGATTGTTATGGACAGGACCTTTGTGAGTTGTGGATACAACTAGGATGAAAATGAGAAAAAGCCACTTAGTGAATTCAAGGACAAGATCGGCTAGATATCCTCACAACCACAGCAGCAGCCCCTAGAAGCCGAGTCTTCATGAGCTTCCTACCCTAATGTTGGATGACCTACTATTACAATAGACTTCTAGGCTAAGGTACGCACACATTTTGCTACACTGACCATACGCTTGGATGTACTGAGGTGTATTGTTGCTAAGCAGAGTCTGATAATCACTCAGAAGTAGGGAATGACCATTAGCCTGATCAAGTTGGTAGGGAAGCAAAATCAATCATCCTCTAACCTTAGAGAGGAACTAGAGCAGAATAGAGGTACACAGAGGAATATCAATACCACTTTAGAGGTTTTGAAAAATAGGCAAGATGGGGCTGATATTTCTCTCTATCAGATATAGGATCGTTTGTAGCAGTCAAGCATTATTAGATATCAGGGAGTTGGCTTGAGTCATCCTGTAGGCCATGGATGATAGGGAGAGGATTTTTTTAGTTTCTAAGATGCTTTTAGTATTTCATTATGTTATGATATTTGATGTTCATCTTCATTTTGTTTATTTCACTTATTCAGTACTTTATTTCGTTTGTTGATTGTAGATATATTTTTCTTTATGGATGATCTTCTTTCTTCCTATAATGATCAAATTGGGTTTCTATTCATTAGGAGAGTTAGGGGCTAAAATCACCATTATTTTCCTAGTTATTTGAGATTGTTTTGCGATATATTTATTGTAATAACTACGCATATTCCTTTCTATTTCACATTTTGCTTATAAAAAGTTTTTTTTTTTTGACAAATTTGTACAGATTTGAGTTAAATTCGAGTAAAAAGTGAACAATTTCAGAATTCACCTAGCGCCAAGCCCAGCTAAGGGACCAGGTGCCGGGTCCATTCTGGTCAAGCAGAGGAAACGGAGCAAATTTTAGGAAGAAAATAGACCAGACCTGGCACCAAGTCTGGTAAGTAGACCAGGCGCCTAGTCTATTCCGGCTAGCCAGTAGAAATAGAGCAAAAATCCTAAGGAAGAACAAATTGCACCAGGCGTCAAGTGGGTTGAAGGTACCCGGTGCTAGTCCCACTCTAGAAGGCAAAAATCCTGTGCAGGAATTTGAGAATTTTTCAAAAATTTCAGTATTTTTTAATTCCTACTTGGCCAAGATTCCTCAAGCAACGAATTTAGCATCCAAAAGGCCTATGAAAGCAAGAGAAAACACCAAATGAGGTATATAGAGCGGTGAATCCAAGAGCTACAATTCAAAATACTCATTAAATGAGAGATTCACCCCATCAAGGAGGATTGTTCAAGGGAGTCTTCAAGAGAGAAGGAGAAGGCTTGTCCATGAGTGCTTTCTTTTACCTTTGTTTATTTTTCTTAAACAATTATGTATTCAATTTTTTCATTATAATTTGACATTATTTTGGAATTCATGACTTATGCATCAATTTAACTACTTGATCAATTTTCTATCATTCTTGGTGTTTGATTACTTGTGATCATAGAAGAATCAAGGAAGTTAGATTCACTTCTAATTGACTTGGGAAACGATGTTAGGAATTAATTTAATTTTATTGATTTCATATTTATTACTTCTTAACGGACTTGGAAAACGAAATTAAGATCAAAGAACTTAAGTAATCAAAGATTAGTTAATTTTGCCTAGAGTATAGGGTTGTTGGCTAATTTCATGCCTAAAAGAAATTATGTTTAATGCATCTTTTAATTATGTTGGTTTGATTTAGAAATCTGCTAATTTAATTAAGGGGTAGTGATTCCATGGATTGGGAAAGAAATGGAGTCTATATAAGTGCATTCATGACTTGGAAAGCGATTGAACCGTACTTTATATTCCTTCATGATATCAAGATAATGATTAATTGAGATAATTGCTATATGATTCATTATCATGTGTTCTATTGTAGTTGTCTAAATTGCATATTCCTACATTCTTGAGTTGTATATTTTTTTTATTTTATTTTTATTATTTTATCACTTTATTGGGTCGGTTAAACATTGAAGGAAAAGTGATTAGTGTGTACTTATTCCTTTGAGGATCGATACTCGTTAATTCCCTATACTATACTTGCAATGAGTATACTTGCTTGTATATGTATTTTGGGATTAATGTTTTAATTAAAACTTGACTAAGGGATGGATTTAAATTTGATGATTTTTATATACCCAAAATTTACGCATCAAGTTTTTGGCGCCGTTGCCAGGGAACAATATCATGAAAGCTTGAATTTTGTTAATTTAACCATGTTTATATATTTATATGTCTATATGTGAATATGTAAATATGTATATATGTTCTTTATGTAAATAGGTACTATATCTTGTTGTTTGTAATATCGTGTGACTTAATTGACTTGTTTAGTTCATGTTGTACCTGTAAATACCACTAACTTTTGTATTTAGATAGTTTGTGAATGCGTGTATTTTTCTTTTCTTTATTTTTCTATTATTTATTTGCTCATTTTTTTTCTTGTCTTTGTTTTTATTTTTGATTTGATTTTTGTTTTTCTTTGAGCACGAGATTGACATCATTATGGATAACTACTTTTGGGCATGAGATCAAAGGAGCTATAATGATGAGAATTTTGTGGATTGACACTTTTTGTGAGACATCACTTGAAGCCTCAATGCATTCTTTTGTCGACAATACAAATTCCTCCATTAAGTGGTATGAAGAAGCATCCCAACGTATGAGCTATCAAAGAACACAACTAGCTAAGTTGGTTGAGGATGCCATATAAAGGGCCATCCATTTGAACAAGAGAATCCCCAAGGAAAAAAGAGAGGATATGAGGAACAATTATCCAATGTGGAAAGGGAGGTATTCAATTCTCCTCTATGTGCTAATAATTCTAATCTCTCTTTATCACATGTGTTGAATTTATCATACCTCAAGGAGTTGGATCTTTCAATGCTACATCGTAAGAAGTCCTTAGAGGATGGTAGTAATTTCTACCCTTCACTCCCATTCAAAGGGAGGTAACTTAGTTTTTGTAGATGTCTCGAAAAATACTGATTTCTTGATCCCATCTTTAAGAACTCAATTGCTAAGTTTTAATGAAAATTTTAATTATGACAAATCTTTTGAAGGGATAAGTGGTGATTCTAATGTTTATACACTTTTTAGACATAATATACATCTTTGTATTGGGAACTTGATTTGTATGTCTAAAAGGGTGCTATGGATATGGGGTCATGCATTTACATTCATTGCAACTAACATTTTCCTTGAACCCTCCATTTTTAAAAATCCTTTCTTATTTATTCTTTCATCATGCCTACCTTTTTCATTGAGTATTAATTTCTTTTACAAAGGTTTGATGAGGAAGCATGATGAATGGAAAGAGTGTTTTTATGTGTTTTGGGTTTGTTTTGAATTTGGGTTTCTTTAGGTCTTATTTCTACTTTCATCATGCCTACCTTTTTCATTGAACATTAATTTCTTTTTTAAAGGTTTGATGAGGAAGTATGATGAATGGAAAGAGTGTTTTTATGTGTTTTGGGTTTGTTTTGAATTTGGATTTGTTTTATCTAAGTTCCATTTTTAGTTGTTAGGTGTTATTTTCCCTAAATAAGAAAAATATTTTCCATCTTAAGTGTGGGGGAATGGTTTGGTAATATTCTTTGTTCAAGTTTTTATTAATCCTCTTGGTATTTTCTTGGTATTGAGCTACTTTGGAAAATTTTGAAATTGAGAAACAATTTTGTTTATCCTCTTGAACGCAAAGTTTGGAAAATTGGAACTACTCCATCATTGCAGTATTTTCTTTTCTCTATTCTTCTTCTTTATTGATTTTGGTCTTCTTGGCTATACTTTTATTGTTATATCTTTGGCCATTGAGGATAATGTCCAGTTTAAGTGTGTGTGTGTGTGTGTGGGGGGGGGGGGAGAATGAGGTTGAAGAAATATTTTTCCATATTATTTTGGTGAAATTTTTTCAAAATTTTCAGTGATTTTCATTGTTAAGTAAGGTTGTAATTCTTTTTATTACTTAGATATGATTCTTTGTCATTCATTTAGTGGATATTTATAAAATTGATTTTGTTTTATAAGATATTGTTAAGACTTGAGGACTTGAATTAATCTTGTTTATGCATTAGTGTTTGAATGTTATTTGACTCATCTACTTTGAATATAGAGGATATGATGAATGTGGAAAGGTTATTAGCTAACTCTTGTATTATGGTTTTAAATTTTGCTTGGCTTTAAGTTGTGATGAGGAATGTGAGTTGATAGAAATTCTTTGAGAGGAAAGATTGTGGACAACAATTGTGAAAAATTCTTGTGAGTTGAAAATTGAAAAATTGAGTTGGTTGTTTCCTCTTTTGAAGATGAGAAAAAAAAATTATTTTTGCTTGATTATGGGAGCCAATACGGATAGTGAAGAGAAATCCACTTTCTTGAGGCTATAAATTCCTAAGAGCAAATGAAAGGAAAGATGTTGAAAAATGATGAGTGACGACTATATGGGGGCTAATACGGTGTGTGAAGAGAAATCTATGTACTTAATGCTATAAATTCCCTAAGTCATTAGAAAAAAATGGAGAGAAAAAAATTGAAGTACTTTCCTTACATCATGACTTGAGTTGTGCAACTTTTAGATCTATAATGCTTGAGTTGGTAGATGGCTTGACTTGTGTAATTCATGTTATCTATATTTTAATTGGAAGGATGAAATAATTTTCTTAGACTAAGGTATGAACTTGATTAATTTGACATCAAGAGTTTTGTGATATCTTGTGAAATGTTTCAAATTTTGAATTGTTTTCAAATGGTGTGAATAACAAGAGTTATATCTAAAATTTGAAGAGAAGTTATAATCCTTGCTATGTAAACAAAATTTTTGAATAAGAAAGAACTTGTGTTTTTGAATAATTTTCTTAGTTAAAGTGTTTTGCTTGAGTAGAAGCAAAAGTTCAAGTGTGGAGGTATGTGATAGGGGCAAAAATCACCATTATTTTTCAAGTTATTTAAGATTTTTTTGCAACACATTTGTTGTAATAACTAGGCATATTCCTTCTTATTTGACATTTTTCTTGTAAAAAGTGTTTTTAGTAAATTTGTACAAATTTGAATTAAATTCGAGCAAAAAGTGAATAATTCCATAATTTACCAGGCGCCTAGTCTTTTGGCGTCAGGCCTAGCCAAGGGACCAGGCACCAGTCTATTCTGGTCAAGCAGAGGAAATGGAGCAAATTTCAAGAAGAAAACAGAACAAACCTGGCACCAAGTCTAGCAAGTGGACCAGGCACTTGGCCCATTCTGTCCGGCCAGTGGAAACAAAGCAAAAATCCCAGGGGAAGAACAGATTGCACCTAATGTCAGGTGGGTCGAAGGTACCCAACGCTAGACCCACTTTGGAAGGCAAAAATTCTATGCACAAATTTGAAAATTTTTTAAAGATTTCAGTATTTTATAATTCCTACTCGGACAAGATTCCTCAAGTAACGAATTTAGCATCCAAGAGGCCTTTACAAGCAAGAGAAAATACAAGAGGAAGTATATAGAGAGGTGAATCCAAGAGCTACAATTCAAAACACTCATTAAATGAGAGATTCTCCATATCAAGGAGGATTATTCAAGAGAATCTTCAAGGGAGAAGGAGAAGGCCTGTCTATGAGTGCTTTTATTTACCTTTGTTTTCTTTTTCTTAAACAATTATGTATTAAATGTTTTCATTGTAATTTGACAATATTTTGGGATTCACGACTTCTGTAGCAATTTAACTACTTGATCAATTTTCTATTATTCTTGGTGTTTTATTACTTGTGATCATAAAAGAATCCAGGAAGTTAGACTTGCTTCTAATTGACTTGGGAAATGATGTTAGGAGTTGATTTAATTTTATTGATTTCATATTTGTTACTTCTTAATGGACTTGGGAAACGGAGTTGAAATCAAAGAACTTAAGTAATCAAATGTTAGTTAATTTCGCCTAGAGTATAGGATTGTTGGCTAATTTTATGCATATAAGGAATTATGTTTAATACATCTTTTGGTTATGTTGGTTTGATTGGGAAATCTTCTAATTTAATCAAGAGGTAGTGATTCCATTGATTGGGAAAGAAGTAGAGTCTATATAAGTGAATTCATGACTTAGGAAGCGATTGAACTTTACTTTATATTCCTTCATGATGTCAAGATGATGATTAATTGAGATAATTCTATATGATTCATTATCATGTGTTCTATGGTAGTTATCTAAATTGCATATTCCTACATCCTTGAAGTGTATATATTTCTTTATTTTTTTTATTATTTTACCACTTTATTGGGTCAATTAAATAATGAAGGAAAAGTGATTAGTATGTACTTGTTCCTTTGAGGATCAATACTCGTTAATTCTCTATGCTTGCAATGAGTATACTTGCTCATATGTGCATTTTGGAATTAATGTTTTAATTAAAACTTGACTAAGAGATGGATTTAAAATTGATGATTTTTATACACCTAAAATTTACGCATCAGTATTGCTTTACTTTTCTCTCTTTATTTTTCTTAGTCCATTACATTTATTAAATTTCATATTTTGATTAGACAATTGGGACATTATCAATTTTAAGCATGTGTGTGTGGGGGGGTGGGGGGTGGGGGGGGGGAGGAGGTTAGTAGTGTATTCTTGCAAGTTTAGTTAATTTGTGGATTCTTGGGCTGAAAATTATAGCAAAACTTTTTGAAAAATTTTTTATTTTTGGATTAGTTCGGCTTTGATGTTATTGTTATTATGTCTCTTTTGGCATGAGAATTTAATTACACCCTTTTTGGATGATTTTGCTTTTAGGTAAATTTGTGTATTAGGTGTGAAATGATTAAGTCTTGAGAATTTGTATTAACCTTGTTTATGTTTTAGTAAATTTTGTGACACACAGATTGGGGCTAAAATCATTACTATTTTTCTAGTTATTTGAGGTTAACTTGAGATACTTTTGATGTAATAAATAACTAGGCATATTTCTTCATATTTGATATTTTTCATGTAAAGTGTTTTTGATAAATTTGTGCAGATTTAAGTAGATTTTGAGCAAAAAGTAAAAGATTCCAGATTGGACTCAGTGCCATGTCTAGTTAAGGCACCAGGTCTACTCTAGGAAAGCAGCAAGTTTGAGGAGAAACAAATTGGACCCGGTGCCAGGTGGGTTGAATGGACCCAATGCCCAGTCCATTCTGATCAATGTCGGTAGGTTTTCCTTTTTGGAGCAAAGTTTGGCCATTTTTGTTTAATTCTTTTGGGAACTCTTTCAACCATGGAAAATGACTCTTCTATACACTTTTTGGCAATTAGAACTCCTATAAATATAAGAGAATAACATCACTAAATCAATTTTCACCTTTGGGATTTGCAAACCCAGAGAAAACTCCTAGAGAAACACCAAGATTTAGGAGAATCAAAGGAGAATTCTTGGAGAAAAATAGGGTTGCTCAAGAAGGTTTCAAGAAAGAAGAAGAAGGCTTACTTGTCTATGAGTGGTTTCTTTTTTCTCTTCTTTGAAATTTATTGTCAATTTGAGTTTTAATTATTTTAATTGTATTTAGAAGATGTTTTTGGATTCATGACTTTATGTTGATTTTAGTTCTTTGATCAATTGATTATTATCTTTAGTATTTGATATAATACCTCGCATTTTACCTTTGATTGGCTACTACTTGTAATAGGATGAGAATTTATATCAACAGCCAGAACAAAAGATGATCGGTGTAATGAAACGAATATTTTGGTATAATAATATTTTGTCGGGACCTAGATGTAATTATTGGATTTGTTCTACCCGTACCCTAAATCTTTGGAAGGCTACTATTGTTAATAAAAATAAGAATTTGATGGTATGTTGAGAAGAGGAATTGATCAATACAATGAGACGCACGTTTTGATGTGAATTATGTTATTCAAGTTATCGGGGGCATTTTCATCATTTTGACTGCACTCGTGACTTTGAACGTGAATTTGACCAAACTGAGAAGGAATTGAAGGATTTAAGTATTACAAATGAATTTAGTGGAATTTTTGGAGTGGAATGGTAAAATAAAATATTTTTTTATTTTGGACCCGATTTTGGTCATTTCTAAAAAAAATGGAATATGCGATCTAAAATTTGGACATGTGGCATTTTGTGATTGGTATCCATGGACATGTGTCAATTTATGAGAGGTTTCATGAGGAATTCATGCAAGATACATGGAATTAAAGAATTGCAAAATAAATAAAAAAAATTATGTGTATTTTTGTGATTGGAACACATCATTTGTGGAGCCCAATTACTTAAGGTCTTGTGCAATGTGATTGGCCAATATTTTGACCATGATGAAGTGATTAAGTGGCTGAAAATCAGCCAGAAAATCAGCAGCCATACAAGTTAAAAGAAGAGAAATTTTTGAGGAAGAAAATTAAGTGAATGGTGTGTAATTTTTCAATTGGAACACACCTATATAGTAACCACCATATAATTAATAAAAATGAGAAATGAATGGCCAATATTTGATGAAGAATAGCGGTGAGAAGAGGTTGTTATACAGCCTGAATTTTGACAGCATTGAGGAAAGATAAAGAAGAGAAAAGAAATCTACAAGAGAAAAAAAAAGGGTGCTAGTATGTGTTCTTGGTGAGGTGTGTGTTCTTGAGAGAATCTTAGAGCAAATCACACCACGTAGACTTATATACAAGGTAAAACCTCACCTTGCTAGAATTAAAGTTGTTGTTGGGTGCATGATCATCATTTTGATGTGAATTTTAACATGAAAATATGATTTTCATGTCTTGATTTTAGATCAAAAGCTAGGGTTTGTGAACTTTATGTATGAATCTTGTGTATGCTTATGTGTGCCAGCAACCTAGGAGGTTTATGGATAAAGTTTTGCGTGAAGAAGAACGGAATATTCATGGTAGTTTGAAGGATTGCTTTTGGTTGATGAGATGATGACCAAAGTAGAATTAAAATGGAAGTTACTTAGTTGGAAAAATAAATTGTACTAGCTTTTGATTAGAAGAAGTGAATTTTTGTTGAATAAGCATGACTCTTGTGAGCTATTAGAATCTGAAAATTATAGAATCAAAGATGATTTGAAGGAAAATTGCATGAATTAATAGTGTTAAAGGCTAAAGGAAAACAAAGGATAGCATAAATAGTAGAATTGAAGCAAAACTATTAGGGCTGTTTTTGCCTTGTATTATATCACAGGAACCAAAGACTCTAAAAAGGGCTTATAGTGAAGTAAAGTAAGAGTCTTACGGTTGTTTTGGTATGTCATAGAGCCAAATCGGAGTTGTGGATTGAAAGTTATGTACAAAACAAAATCATGTGTCAAAGTAGCAAAATTTCAAATTTTTGCTTGGAAAGTGAATGAACTTAAGGAAGGATAATTGTGTGATTTTGGATGAAATGAATGAGAAATATGGAGTGAATCCCTTGTGCATGAAGAGAGGAAGGATATGGAAAAATAGAAATAAAAGAATTGAACAAATAACAAAAAAATGATGTGAACAAAAGTTGAACATTTTCCTTAACTGTCGGATGGACGTCAGCTACGTGTCAGGCACGTCGGTAAGACGTCGGCTAACCATCGGTTATTTTTTGACCAAACACGATTTAACATAAAAACAATGTTTCGTGTAGGTTTATCAGCAAATAGCCAACAGTACGTTGAAAACGGTAGAAACAATGGCCAAACGTCCGTGAACGGGAAAAGTTAATTAGGACACGAGGTGAACCCCTTTAATTTCTAAAACCTTTTGAAAGCTAGTGTGCTTTATTTTTTCATGAAATGCTACGTTTTATACCATTTTTGAAAATCCTTGAATATATTTAAGGTTTATCTAAGCAAGAATTATTCTTATGCCACTTTAGGCTCAAATGAACTTCATATTTGGTTTAGAAACCTTAATGGATTATTAAAGCATGAATTTGTGAATTTAGTCCTTTTAGGATTAAAAACCTGGGATTTTTGGAAAATGGTAAATTTTGAAATTAGGTATTCATGAATTGACTGGAATGCCCTTATTGGAACATTTTATGCAAACATGTTTAGAAACTTTGAATTTAATCATCTTTTCAAATTAAAATTGTGGATTTCTTGAAATGAGTTTCTTTTAGAATTGGGTATTCGGTAAATGACCAAAATATCCTCATTGAAACTTTTGTTAACACTTTTCAAATCAGGTAGGGTAAAATGACCCAAATACCCACAAAAAGTCTTTTTGGAATCGGGTATGGGTAAAATGACCCGAATATCCTTGGAAATAACTTTCGTGATCGAGTACTGAAATAATCATGTGTTTTCCTGATACAGTTAATGCTTTCCTAATATATTATGAGATAAATGTTACACTTGAATTTGAATGCATTATCAAGCATTCGATTTCTTAAATATCCTAAATATGAAATATCTCGTGTGATCTTTTCAATTTCCAAATCCCAATTTTGGAAAAATGTTTTCCTAATATGGAAAATGGTTTACTGATGTGCTCAAGTGCAAGATTTCTATATGGATTTGGAAACATGATGAGTAATATGAATCTTGAATTCTTGATTTCTTGAACCTGTCGTTCCTTGAATCCAATAGATGCACTAACTTGAATAATTGGTGTAAGGGCATATGCACTAACGTGAATACTTGGCATAAGTACTAACTTGATTACTTGGCGTATGCACTAACTTGAATAGTTAGTATAAGCATTAACTTGAATACTTGGCGCATCCACTAACTTGATTTAAATAGTACGCTGCAGTGCACTTATCTTCTGATGACGCACAGTTGAGTGTTGTAGGTTGCGGTCTAAGCACAATGATATGTGGCACTGAAGGCGAAGCCTTGCGAGCATTGCATATCGGCCGACAAAGTGTCTGTAATTTGGAAATTAGGGCAATAATTTGAAACTGAAATACAGTTTTCTAAAAATGATTGAGTCTAAATAAACTCTTCTTTAGAGAGTTTAAGAATTGCTTCCAGTAGGAAAATACAAAGATTTTATGTGCTCTGATTCTTTCATAAAATACTAACACACACGAGACTCACTGAGCTTTATGCCCGCACATGTGTTATCTCTTTTGAAAAATTCTGGATCAGAGGCGCAGCAAAAGTGCGATGTACTCCTAGAGGCTCATGCTACATCTTGGACTTTCTATACCCTTTAGTGTTTGTATCAGAAGCTAAATTATTGTACTTTTCTATTTTGAAAAAATTTTTGTTGCATATTGAGTGAAATTTGTTATAAAGACCCCTTATCTGATTAATTAGATGGGGTAACATCCCATAAAGTTACAACCCACTACATTATGAACATATGGGGTGTTACAAATGATATCAGAGTATAACGGAAATCATAATAGAGCTTCTGATGGAATATAGCAGAGCCTCCAACGAGACATTGGGGAATCCATCAATGTATGAGTAAATATGAATTTATAGAGATAGTGTTTGGATATTGGAGTAAATGTGACGTGTAATTTCGAGGTATAATTCATTCTGATGAACCAAAAGAAGAGTGATTTGAGACAATCCAATATCTCAGAAAAAAGGTCTATGATCCTAAATTCTAACAATAGTAAAGGGATTGAGGTCAGAGAGACCTTATATAGGAATTATTTACTAATTCTGAACATTCCATTTTGGGACCAATAGTAGTGAGATAAGGAATAAAGGAGGTTGAACACATAAAAGCCCTGTGTGTATAGTGTGATATGAATTGTGCATATAAGCATATGCACACTTGTATATTATTTCAGTGTTATATTTGAGTGCTAAAAGTCCTGGTTTATCATAATGTGTCAAAGGATATGATTGTATCAATAGTAATGTACCAGGAATCATTAGACATTTGAAGTTAAATGTGCTTGGGATAGAGAAATTTTAGGATGGGTAACCCCTGGGAAGTACTTATGAAAGTTGAAAGGAAGTAATTTATGGCTGTTTATGGAAACGAAAGTACAATCTATATCCAAAATGATATAAATACAGGAGGTTTAATTATAAATCGTACAAGAACGATATATATGAAAGTAAATTATTAGGTTGAAAAAATATGAGAATTTCCTAAGAGATCATATTTATATGTGCTATATAGAAAGTTTCTTCTATTTCATGTGATATGAATGGGAAGTATTGAGATATATATATATATATATATTGCTTGGTGTTTCATGAAGTAGATTTAAACAGAGAAAGATATGCGGCGAAAAGTTACTCGTAATAGCACTGGAGATCAAGATGGAAGAAATGTGACTAATATTACTGGAAATACTACCCCCAGAATGGAAGCACAATCTCAAGAAAATGAGATGGTCCCAGCATTACAAAATATCGCCTCAATACTTCAGCGTATCATTGAAACTCCAACCTAAAGAGGACAATATTCTGGGGAAGAAATGGATAGAGCATTAGAACGATTTCTAAAGTTCAATCCCCCTAATTTTTTGGACAAGCAGATTCGGAACAAGAAGCTAAGTCCTGGATAGATCAAATGGATGACATTTTTCAAGTCCTAGATTATTCTAAGCAGAGGAAAGTTTACTTTGCTACATTTAGACTTCAAGGACCTACTCGAGACTGGTGGTTAAGAAAGAAAGAGGTGCGAGAGCAGGAACAAAAGGACTAGACTTGGAAAGAATTTCTAAAAGAATTTAAAAATGAGTTTATACCCCGATAGATAGTTGAAAATAAGGAAGAAGAATTTCAAAATATTTCACAAGCAAATAGGACTGTTAGGAAATATGCCGCTGAGTTTGTTCGATTATCAAAGTATTGCCCTTTATTGGTACAGACAGACTCAGATTGAACTCAACGATTCATAAAAGGATTACGACCTGAATTAAAGAGAACACTAATTGCTATGGCCCCAACAAGCTACAATGCGGCTGTAGAAATAGCCTCTCGACTAGAAATGGAAGATTTGAACGAAGCTAGATAGAACCGTAAGAGGAAAGCTTAAATTGGTCAGCGACATAAAGGAAAGCATCTTATGAAGGAGGGGTCAACTTCAAGAAGGACAAAATACGTTCAATGTACTTACTATCACAAGGGTGGACATACTTATGAGCAGTATCAGAAAAGACTTAGAGCATGTTATCAATGCGGGAAAATGGGACATACTTTAACTATTTGTCCACATACTAAGAAACAAGAAAATGCCCCCTTTGCTCATGAGGAATTTAAATCTAGAGAGCCACGGGGAAACAAAGGACTCATCAGGATTCATGTAGATTAAAAAAGGAGTAGATGGCAAAAGAAACCAAAAATAAACGTTTGATGGAATTAAGGCAAATATAAATTTCAATGATGAAATTTTTCGTAAGGAAAGGAGAATGTAATACCCCACATTTTACCTTTGAATGGCTACTACTTATAATAGGATGAGAATTTATATCAATGGCCAGAACAAAAGATGATCGGTGTAATGAAATGAATATTTTAGTATAATAATATTTTGTCGGGACTTGGATGTAATTATTGAATTTGTTCTACCCATACCCTAAATCTTTGAAAGGCTACTATTATTAAAAAAATAATAATAAGAATTTGAGGGTACGATGAGAAGAGGAATTGATCAGTGCGATAAGACGCACGTTTTGATTTGAATTACACTATTCGGGTTATCGAGGACATTTTCGTCATTTTTACCGCGCTCGTGACTTTGACCACGAATTTGACCAAACTGAGAAGGAATTGAAGGATTTAAGTATTACAAATGGATTTAATGGAATTTTTGGAGTTGAATGGTAAAATAATATATTTTTTCATTTTAGACTCGATTTTGGTCATTTCTAAGAAAAAAAAAAGGAAAATGCGATCAAAATTTTGGACATGTGGCATTTTGTGATTGGTATCCATGGACATGTGTCAATTTATGAGAGGTTTCATGAGGAATTCATGCAAGATACATGGAATTAAAGAATTGCAAAATAAATAAAAAAAATTATGTGTATTTTTGTGATTGGAACACATCATTTGTGGAGCCCAATTACTTAAGGTCTTGTGCAATGTTATTGGCCAATATTTTGACCATGATGAAGTGATTAAGTGGCTGAAAATCAGCCAGAAAATCAGCAGCCATACAAGTTAAAAGAAGAGAAATTTTTGAGGAAGAAAATTAAGTGAATGGTGTGTAATTTTTCAATTGGAACACACCTATATAGTAACCACCATATAATTAATAAAAATGAGAAATGAATGGCCAATATTTGATGAAGAATAGCGGTGAGAAGAGGTTGTTATACAGCCTGAATTTTGACAGCATTGAGGAAAGATAAAGAAGAGAAAAGAAATCAACAAGAGAAAAAAAAAAGGTGCTAGTATGTGTTCTTGGTGAGGTGTGTGTTCTTGAGAGAATCTTAGAGCAAATCACACCAAGTAGACTTATATACAAGGTAAAACCTCACCTTGCTAGAATTAAAGTTGTTGTTGGGTGCATGATCATCATTTTGATGTGAATTTTAACATGAAAATATGATTTTCATGTCTTGATTTTAGATCAAAAGCTAGGGTTTGTGAACTTTGTGTATGAATCTTGTGTATGCTTATGTGTGCCAGCTACCTAGGAGGTTTATGGATAAAGTTTTGTGTGAAGAAGAACGGAATATTCATGGTAGTTTGAAGGATTGATTTTGGTTGATGAGATGCTATCCAAAGTAGAATTAAAATGGAAGTTACTTGGTTGGAAAAATAAATTGTACTAGCTTTTGATTAGAAGAAGTGAATTTTTGTTGAATAAGCATGACTCTTGTGAGCTATTAGAATCTGAAAATTATAGAATCAAAGATGATTCGAAGGAAAATTTCATGAATTAATGTTCCCAAAGTGTTAAAGGCTAAAAGAACACAAAGGATAGTATAAATAGTAGAATTGAAGCGAAATTATTGGGGCTGTTTTTGCCCTGTATTGTGTCACAAGAACCAAAGACTTTGAAAAGGGCTTGCATAAAAGTAAAGTTAAGAGTCTTGCAGTCATTCTGGTATATCATAAAGCCAAATCAAAGTTGTGGATTGAAAGTTATGTACAAAACAAAATCGTGTGTCAAAACAGCAAAATTTCAGGATTTTTGCTTGGGAAGTGAATGAACTTAAGGAAGAATAATTGTGTGATTTGGATGAAATGAATGAGAAATATGGAGTGAATCCCTTGTGCATGAAGAAAGGAAGGATATGGAAAAAGGAAAATGAAAGAATTGAACAAATGACGAAAGAACAACGTGAACAAAAGTTGAACGTTTTCCTTAACTGTCAGCTAACCATTGGCCCCGTCTACTAACCGTTAGCAAAACGTCGGTTGGACGTCAGCCACGTCTGCGGGACGTCAGCTATTTTTTTACCAAACATGATTTAACATGAAAATGATGTTTGGTGTTGGTTTATCAGTAAATGGCCAACGGTACATTAAAAACAGTAGAAACAGTGGCCAAACGGCCGTGAACGGGAAAAGTTAATTAGAACACGCGGTGAGTCCCTTTGATTTCTAAAACCTTTTAAAAGTTAGTGTGCTTTATTTTTCCATGTAATGCTACATTTTATACCATTTTGGAAATTCCTGAATATATTTAAGGTTTATCTGAGTAAGAATTATTCTTATGCCACTTTGGGCTCGAATGAACTTCATATTTTGGCTTGAAAACCTAATGGATGATTAAAGCATGAAATTGTGAATTTAGTCCTTTTTGGATTAGAAACTTGAGATTTTCAAAAAATGGTAAATTTTGAAATCGGGTATTCATGAATTGACTGGAATGCTCATATTAGAACATTTTATGGAAACATGTTTAGAAACTTTGAATTTAATCATCTTTTCGGATTAAAATTATAGATTTCTTGAAATGTGTTTCTTTTGAAATCAAGTATTTGAAAAATGACCCAAATATCCTTATTGGAATGTTTTATAGAATCCTTTGGAATCGGATATTCGGTAAATGACCGAAATATCCTCGTTGAGACTTTTGTGAATACTTTTCAAATCGGGTAGGATAAAATGACCCGAATGCCCTTGAAAATTCTTTTTGGAATCAGGTATGGGTAAAATTACCCGAATACCCTTGAAAATAATTTTCGTGATCGAGTACTGAAACGATCATGTGCTTTCCTGATATATTATGAGATAAATGTTACACTTGAATTTGAAAGCATTATCAAACACTTGATTTCTCAAATATCCTGGATATGAAATATCTCGTGTGATTTTTTCAATTTTCAAATCCTAGTTTTGGAAAATGTTTTCCTAATATGGAAAACGGTTTCCTAATGTGCTCAAGTGCGAGCTTTCTATATGGATTTGGAAACATGATGAGCAATATGAATTTTGAATTATTGGTTTCTTGAACTTGTCAATCCTTGAATCTAATAGATGTACTAACTTGAATACTTAGTGTAAGCACTAACTTGAATACTTGGTGTATGCACTAATTTGAATACTTGGCGTAAGTACTAACTTGAATACTTGGCATATCCACAAACTTGAATACTTAGTATAAGCACTAACTTGAATACTTTACGTAAACACTAACTTGGATACTTGGTGTATACACTAACTTGAATACTTTGCGTACGCACTAACTTGAATAGTTGGCGTATGCACTAACCTGAATACTTGGCGTATGCACTAATTTGAATACTCAGCGTATGCACTAACTTGATTTAAATTGTACGCCGTGGTTTACTTATCTTCCGGCAATGCACAATTAAATGTTGTAGGCTGCGGTCTAAGCACAATGATACATGGCGCCAAAGGCAAAGCCTTGCGAGCTTTGCATATAGGCCAACCTTTTGTTGAAAAAGTGCCTGTGATTTGGAAATAGGGGCAATAATTTGAAACTGAAATGCAATTTTCCAAAAATGATTAAGTCTGAATAAACTCTTCTTTAGAGAGTTTAAGAATTGCTTCTAGTAGGAAAATGATATGCTTTTCTACAAAAGTTTTATGTGCTCTGATTCTTTTATAAAACATTAGCACACATGGGATTCACTGAGCTTTATGCTCACACGTGTGTTATCTCTTTTGAAAAATTCAGGTTCAGAGGCGCAACGAAAGCGTGGTGGACTCCCAAAGGCTCATGCTACATCTTAGACCTATTATACCCATAAGTGTATGTATCAAAAATCAAATTCATGTACTTTTATATTTTGGAAAAATTTGCGCTGCCTATTGAGTGAAGTTTGTTATAAAGATACCTTGTCTGAGTAATCAGATGGGGCGACATCCCACAAAGTTACAGCCCATTACGTTATGAAAATATGGAGTGTTATATTTGATTACTTGTTATCATTGGTTATTGATGCGAGTTCTTTTAATTGACTTGGGAAACGATGTTAGAAATGTATTGCATTGTGATTTGTTTAAATTTGGGTATAAAAAAATCATATAAAAATAAGTTCATTTCCAATCAAGTTAAATTAAAACGTTAACCCCAAATTACACATATGAGCAAGCGTACTCATCATTAAACATAGCATAGGGTTCAAATGAGTGTCGATCCTCAAGGAACAAGTATGCATTAATCATTTTTCTTATATTTTTTAACCGACTCAATAAAGTGAAAAAGAAATAAAAAGGAATACAAAATAAAATAATATAATATATACATGTCAATGATGGAGAATTATGTAACTCAAACCATTATTTTGACAAACATGATCTTAAAGTACCTAATCATTGTCATAACTAATTATTCTCTTGGCATCATGAAGGATTAAGATAGATTCACTTCTTTGATCAATCCATGAAATCACTATCTTATAGATAAATTAGAATTACTTGGTCTGTCTCAACTAATTCACCCAAAAGACGCATTAAACACAATCCTTAATTAAATTTTCGTGGTCAGGCAAACTTAAAACATGAAATTAACCAATGAATCCTTAGTCTGGCAGACATCAATTAACCTTTAATTACCTAATTCTTAGCAATTAACCCCTATGGTCAAGTAAGTTAATAGGCAACAAATACAAAATCAATCAATTGAAACCACCATCAACCCCCTTAGTCTAGCAAGTTAATGGAAAGAAACAACCAATTAATCTCAGAATAAGCTCAACAATCAATTAATCAAAAGATCAAAGTAGCTCTAAAAATCATGAATACCTAAACAATGTCAAATTACAATAAAACAATTAACACGCCATTGTTCAAGAAAAAGAAAACAAAAGTAAAATAAAGCACTCATAGACAAGCCTCCTTCTTCTTTCTTTGTAAAACTTCTTGTACAATCCTCCATGAATTGAAGAATTCCTCCTTAATTTGGGTAATTTTCTATTCTGATCTCTGAATCCCCCCTTTTTCCTTTTGTTTTTCCTTAATTTATAGGCTTTAGAAGTGCCTAATTTCATTCCTCTAGGGTTTCTGGCCGAATAGAAGTAGGAAAATACTAAAACTTCGCAAATTACCAAAAACCACATATGACAATCAAGGCACTGCCTCAGCATCAGGGCACAGTCGGTGCCACCTCCGGCCTCCTAGTCGGCGCCGATTGTGGTCTATCCCTCCAGTTGTTCACTGATTTTTCTTGATTTTCACTCCAATCCTTCCAGAGAACAGCTAGCGTCGCCTCTGGCCTCCTAGCCGGCGCCAGTTTAGTTCTATTCCACTCTGTTTCACTGGTTTTTCATCACTTCAAAGTACGTGCCAATAGCACTTGGCCGGCTCCGATTCCCCTATCCTGGCCGGCACTACCTCTACTCTGTTTAGTGACGTTTTCATCTTATTTTACCCCTAAAATCTGAAATAATGCACAAAATACCTTTCCAAGAAATATGACCAATTATTGAACAAAATATGTCACAAAAATAGCCTCAAATAACTAGGAAATATATGACTAATGTAGGCCCTATCATATTGATTTCATATTTGTTAAATCTTAATGGACTTAGGAAATAAAGTTAAGATTAATGAACCTAAGTGATCAGAGATTAGTTGGTTTCACCTCGAGCAAAGGGACATTGGTTAATTTCATGTTTATAAGGTATGAGTTTAATTTATCTTTTGGCTATTTTAGTGCGAATGGAAAATTTGCTAAATTAATCAAGAGATAGTGATTCCATTGATTGGGAAAGAAGTGGAGTCTATATTAATAAGTTCATGACTTGGAAAATGATTGGATCTTACTTAAGTTCATTTATGATGCCAAGATGATAATTAATTGTGATAAGTGCTAATCAATTATTGCTATATCTTTGAGAATTTCTATTTATTTACATATCTCTTCTCCTTATTCTTACTCCTTGATAATCCTTGTGACTTGTCTTGTGTGAACTTGGTCTATTCTCTAGTATATTAGGTTAGTATTTTTTTTTTTATCTCTCCTTATTTTATTGTCTAAACAATAAAGATTTGTGCAAAGTAAGTGTTGGGATGTATGCCCTCTTAGACTAGGTTTCTGATGTAAAAAATCGAATGTTTTAATAAAAGAATTTATTTTCAGAAATTATTTGTGAATTTACAATTTTATTTGTGCACAATTACATTTGGAAAGACCCATTGTGTTTGGGTAAGTGGTCCATATAAATGAAGGTCTTTCATAGTAAGGTATGAATCACGGGTTACTTAGCACATAAACTTTTGTTCTTAACCGATTGATGAGAATGGGAATCTCGTCATATTTAGGTTATTATGTTGTGAATTCTAAATGGGGAATGGCTTACCTTTAACCAATGAGTAGTCCACTCACTACATGACATAAGCATATTTCGAATACGTAGAACAAGACCTGTAGTAGTGGTTTCTTAAAAGTACTACATGGTAGAAACCTAGACTACTACCGCTATAGCATGGACTAGTACTCTACGACTTGAGTATGAGTTGGTGGTCTAACGAAGTTGAAAGCATATACTTTGATATGCTATAGTTGAGGTTCTATCATAGGGCCAATATACTTGTATGTTGGGTATGTGTGACTAGTTAGTTAAGACAGACTTGTACAAGATAGTTTCATACTATATCGCCCCTTGTGGTTGTCTGAATGATCTGAATATCCAGGGCCCTGGGAAATATGATTTGGATATTTGCTTTAGGGTAGTTCCCTTGGAAGCGGAAACAATCCAGGAAGTCATGGATCATTGAACTAGAGGCCTAAGGATGGTAGATGTCATTTAGAGAAATGTTAGTACACTTCTTTCTCTCGAAATGTACGATGATGTATAGAGGGGTATTTTAGTCATTACACCTATAGGTCGGAGACTTTGCTAATGCAACATTGTCCTTGGGGTTAATATTTCCTTATGGCGATATTAGGAAATATTTAAAATGTAAAATACAGCTATTTATATGGTAAGGGTGTTTTGGTCATTTTAGTAGCTAAGATGGTGTGTCTTTTGGTCCCTAGTATAGACCATGAGTCCTAATTAAATACGGATTAAGGGATTGATCTTAAATTAAATGAAATTATTTTATTTAAGTAGCCTGATTTAATTATTGGGTTAGAATAAAATAAAAGTCCATGGAGAGAAAATTAATTAAATTGGTTTGGTAGGTTAATTAGTTATTCAGGGCTTTGGCCCAATTTGAATAATTAGGGATTAACCTGGGACTAAACTGATTTAGGCTTATTTAATTAGACTGATTTATTTGGGCTGAAAAATTAATTATTTATTGGGCCATTAAGTTGGTTCTAACTAAAATAATTAATTAAGCACAATAGGTTAAACCAAGAGTCCAATGGTCCAATCCAGTTTAACCTAAGGTTTTTATTTAGGTTAAACAGGAAGATTGGAAACAACGTTGTTGCAATTAGAAAAGCAAGAGAGACGGCTTCTTCTCTGTGGAATAGCCAGACGTCTCTCTCTCTCTCTCTCCAGAAAATTCCCTAACTCGTTAGTTGTTTACCAAATGGTAGTTAGGCAGGTCATACACTGGAGGACCGAGAGTTTGGCGTTCACATACATACAAAGGCGGAGTAGAAGGCTTGCAAGAATCGCACCAAAGGCTTCTACCAGTACACCTACACCGGTTGCACACGTTTCAGTATAGCCAACACTTAGAACGAGGAAAAGAGATAAAATTTTTAAACCTCGGGATTAGGACAGGACACAACCGGCACCGGTGAGGGCTGCCCGAGCCGGCGCCGGCCCTGCCTTGGAATCCCTGTTCTTGTTTTCTAGTTTTTTTTTTATGTTCGCATCCGCTGCGTGCTCCATGTTTTCCCACTTTCCATCCCTTCAGTAAGATGAGAACCTAAGTTCCTGTGGATTCGATATTTACTATTCCCTATACTATACGATGGGTATACTTGCCCGTATGTGTAGTTTTAGTGATTAGCATTTTATTAAAGCTTGATTGATTGTGTAATTTGTTGGTAATATTTTTTACACTAAAAACACTCATTAAGTGTTTGGCGCTGTTGCCAGGGACGGACACTATCGGAAATACTCGAGTCTTGTTGATTTAACCTTTGTTATATTTGTAAATATCACTAACTTTTGTGTTTAGGTAATTTGTGAATATTTCTAATTAGTGTATTTTTCTTGTCTTTGTTTTTCAATTTTTTTTTTCGATTTGATTTTTGTTTTTCTTTAAGTGCAAGATTCAAAACATCATTATGGACAATTACTTTTGGGCACAAGATAAAATGAGATATAATAATGAGAATTTGGCAAATTTGTAAGCTCGGATTGACGCTTTTTGTGATACGTCACTTGAAGCCTCAATACGTTCTTTTGCCACCAATACAAATTTATCTATTAAGTGACATAAAGAAGCATCCCAATGAATGAGCTATCAAAGAACACAACTAGCCAAGTTGGTTGAAGATGCCATAAAGGCCTATACACTTGCACAAGAGGACCCCTAAAGAGAGGAGAGAAGATATGAGGAACAATTGATCAATGTGATGGGGAAATTTTTTTATTCCATTCTATTCTCTCCTATTTCTATTTTTTTTTTTTGTTGTCAAATTAATTTTTAGTTATCTCTCAACTCACGGAGCGTAATGATGCCATTGATGATGTATTGAATTTATCATGCATCAAGGAGTTAAATCTTTCAACACTACATCATAAGAAGTTCTTAGAGGATGGTGGTAATTTCTACCCTTCACCCCATTTAAAGGGAGATAACTTAATTTTTGTAGACCATAATTTGCAAAGTAAGGACTTCTTGATCCCATCTTTAAAATCTATATTACTAGGTCTAAAGGGAAATTTTAATTGTGACAAATCTTTTGAATGGATAAGTGGTGATCCTAATGTTTATACACTTTTTAGACATAATTTATATTTTTGTGTTAGAAACTTGATTTGTATGTCTAAAAAAGTGTTACAGAAGGGGGGTCATGCATGTATATTCATTGCAACTAATATTTTTCACGAACCTTTTATTTTTCAAAACCCTCTCTTATTTCTACTTTCATCATCCTTACCTTTTTCAAAGAGCATTAATGTCTTTTACAAAGGGATGATGAGAAAGCATGATGAGTGGAAAGAGTTTGTCTCTTTGTCTTAGGTTTGGTTTTATTTAATCAATTAAGTGTCTTTTCCTTCCCCAAATAAGAAAAATATTTCCCATCTTAAGTGTGGGGGAGTGAATCGTATCTTTATTTGTTTTGTTAGGATTTTTATTTTTCTTTAGTTTGTTTTCTTTTATATGTATCTTTATCTTGCTATTATTTTCCTTGTACTTTTATTTGTGTTTAATTTTGCAGGTGTGAATAAAGGTTTCTTGAACAAGTTTTCTATTCTTCTCCAAGTTTTAACATTTATTGGAGCCTTATTGCACTTGGGAAGTATTGCTTAACTCTATCCCTCATTTTATCATTTTTGGTCCCTTTGGAGATACTTTTATGTGTTAATTTTTTACCAATGAGGACATTGTCTAGTTTCAATGTGGGGGAGTGGTTTAATAATATTCTTTGTCCGATTTTTTATCAATTATCTTGGTGTTTTCTTGTTATCAAACAATTTTGTTGAAAATTTTAAAAATTTAAAAATTTGAAAGTTTGGAGATTTGGAACTAAATTAAGCTTATTTATCTATAATGGAGTTGTGATTTTCTTTTTACCTTTGGATATAGATTTGTCATTCATTATGGTTGGATTTTTATTAAAAGGTAAACTTACGTATTAAGTTAAATTTTGCTAAGTCTTGAGAATTTAAGTTAACCTTGGTTATATTTTGTATTTGAGTTTTGTTTTATTCTTTAAGTTTGAATGTGGATGATATGATAAAATATGGGAAGAGTTATTGACTAATTCTTATATTATAGATTTAAAGTTTACTTGACTTTGAGTTATGAATAAAAAATATGAGGAAATAAAATTAAAATATTAAAAAAATTTGAGTGAAAAGGAAAGAATGTGAGTTGAAAAAAAAAATCTTTCATCTATTGAGAAAAAATAAAAAGACCTTTTGCTGATGGAGAGAAGTAGCAAGTATTGTTCGGTGTACTTTCTTGAAGCTATCCCAAAGGTAAAAAGGTAACAAAGAGCAAAGAAAGCATTTGTTGAGAAAAATGATGTGTGTGTGTGTGTGTGTGTGTGTGTGTGTGTGTATTTATATATAATAACTATAAGGGGGCCAATACGGTGCGTGAAAAGAAATCCATTCACCTAAGGCTCTCAATTCCCTAAGTCATTGTAAAAAATAAATAAATAAATAAATAAGTGGAGTGTTTCCTTGTTTCATTAACTTGGGTTGTGTAAATTTGAGTTTATAATGTTTGAATTGGTTAAATGGCTTAACTTGTATGATTTATGTTATCTATGTTTTTTTCTTGAGGAGTAGGATAATTTTCTTATACTAGATATAAGCTTGTTTAACTTAACTTTGATAGCCTTGTGATTGTTTGATTTAATATATGAGTTTACAAGGTTTTGAAAGGGTTAAATGAATAACAAATTTATGTTTAAGGTTGGAAGAAGGTTATGTTTTCATTATGGATGAATTTGCTGAGGAATATTTTGTGAAATTATTTTGTTTTGTTCTAAATGCTTAGTGTCTAATTCTTGTTTGCTTGAGCACAAGCAAAAGTTCAAGCGTGGGGATATGTGATAGGGGCTAAAATTATCACTATTTTTCTAGTAATTTGAGGTTAAATTGAGATATTTTTGATGTAATAACTAGTCATATTCCTTCCTATTTGACATTTTACTTGTAAAAAGTATTTTTGACAAATTTGTGCAGATTTAAGTGGATTTTGAGCAAAAAGTGAAAAATTCCAAATTGGACACGGCGCCAGGTCCAATTAAGGTATCAGGCGCTAGGTCTGCTATAGAAAAGCAGCAATTTTAAAGAGAAACAGATTGGACCCAGCACTAGCTAGGTCGAATGGACCCAACGCCAAGTCCATTTTGATCAATGTCGGCGGATTTTTCTTTTCATAGCATATTTTGGCAATTTCAGTTTAACTCGTTTGGGAACTCTTTCAACCACAGAAAAGGACTTTTGTACACATTTTTTTTTTGCAATTGGAACTCCTATAAATATAAGAGAATAACATCTCTAAATCCGTTTTCACATTTGGGATTTGCAAACCCACAGGAAACTCCTAGAGAAACATCAAGATTTAGGAGGATCAAAGGAGAATTTATGGAGAAGAAGAGAAGGTTGCTCAAGAAGATTTCAAGAAAGAAGAAGAAGGCTTACTTGTCTATAAGTGGTTTCTTTTTTCTATTCTTTGTAATTTATTGACATTTTGAGTTTTAATTATTTTAATTGTATTTAGAGGATGTTTTTGGATTCATGACTTTGTCTTGATTTTAGTTCTTTGATCAATTGATTATTATCTTTGGTATTTGATTACTTGTTATCATTAGTTATTGATACGAGTTCTTCTAATTAACTTAGGAAATGATGTTAGAAGTTTATTGTATTGATTTTATATTTGTTAAATCTTAATAGACTTGGGAAACGAAGTTAAGATTAAAGAACCTAAGTGATCAAAGATTAGTTAATTTTACCTCGAGTAAAGGGTCATTAACTAATTTCATGTTTATAAGGCATGAGTTTAATGTATCTTTTGGCTATTTTAGTGCGATTGGAAAATCTGCTAAATTAATCAAGAGATAGTGATTCCATGGATTGGGAAAGAAGTGGAGTCTACATAAGTAAGTTCATGACTTGAGAAATAATTGGATCTTACTTAATTTCCTTCATAGTGCCAAGATGATAATTAATTGTGATAAGTGCTAATCAATCATTATTATGTCTTTGAGAATTTCTATCTATTTACATGTCTTTTCTCCTCATTCTTACTCCTTAATAATTCTTGTGACTTGTCTTGTGTGAACTTGGTCTATTCTCTAGTATATTAGGTTAGTGTATATATATATATATATATATATATATATATATATATATATATATATTATCTCTTCTTATTTTATTGACTAAACAATAAAGATTTGTGTAAAGTAAAATGAGAGCCTAAGTTCCTGTGGATTCGATATTTGCTATTCCCTATACTATACAATGGGTATACTTGCCCGTATGTGTGGTTTTAGTGATTAGCATTTCATTAAAGCTTGATTGATTGTATAATTTGTTAATAATAATTTCTACACTAAAAAACACGCATCACACTCTTTCTCTTGGGAATAGATGAGAAACTTGTGATGAAGTATAAATTGAGAAGTTTGGTTTATTTATATTCTATGATCTTCTAACTAGTCCTAATTCTGGGTTTAAGTAAATGTGGATTTGGATAAGAAAATGAGCGAATAGAGTAAGGTAAAGCAAAAACTGAAAAATTATTATTCACATATCTTTACTAGACTTTTGCATTACCTTACGAAGAAAAGAAAATGAGAGTTTAATAAGGGTAATATAAAAGTTAAAAGATCTTTATTTATTCATCTCTACTAGGCATTTACTTTGCCCTGCAAAAATGAGAATATGGATCATTCCTTTGTTTACTACTTATTATTGCAATAGTTTTGGAAGTCAGAGAACTGAAGTTAGCTGATTATTCCCTATTTATATGAATCACTTAATTTGTACTCTTTACTTAGGAAATAGGGTGAAACGTGTTGAATAAGTATGAACTTGTTTAATTCAATTTCGATTACTTTAGTTATATCTATGTTAATACACTGTTTACATTTAAATTGGCTTGTCTAGTTAGGTGTAAGATTAGGTTCTTAAATTAATAGAGAGATAATACCTTTACCATATTTTTCAATCTTTTTTCAATATTCCTATCTTGTCAAAATTTGTTTTATAAAGAATCTATTTGCTTGAGGTATTTAATTCTTATTTGCTTGAGGACAAGCAAAAATTTAGGTGTAGGGTAGTGATAATTATTCATTATATGCATATTTTACACATCATTTGTGCCTTAAAGTCTTTAAAATTTGCTATAGATTGCTAATTTTCTCCCTATTTTCTCTTTGTTTAAGGAGAAAAATGACTGAAAAAAGAGGTTTACTGAAGTTACACGGCATCGTCGAGGTCACTATGCACGTCGCCCTGCATCACCTAAGTTTCAGAGCCAAACTTTTGGGAGTTCAGGGCACCGTGCCCAACACCTTTCATGGCACTATGCATGATCAGAGTTCAGAAATATCAAAACTTCTAGAAGCCAACGATGCCGTGCATCTCAACTTCAATGCTCTCGTGCTTGATTACAGCACACAATAAAGTCAAGTCCCACAACGTCGTTTCAAAGTTAATTTAACTACTGGAAAGTACAACACTGTACAAAACACCTTCCACGATGCCATGCAACACCACAGAAAGCCCTTATTCTACATAATTTAGGGTTTTTCAAGAGGAACCTATAAATACTCCTTATCTGGGTTATTTCTACAGAGAGCACTCGAGAATCACATCTAAAAACCTCTTAGAAACATCAAGGAGAGTTAAAAGAGAATATTAAAACTAAATTGGAGAAGAAGAAGAGTATCCCAAGGAAAATCTAAAGTAGAAGAAGGGTACTTGCCTATGAGCTTTCCCTTTCTTTCACTTTGTAATTTGGATTTGGTGATGTTTATTTTTCTTGGATCTAAGTGTAATTAAAGAGTTGTACTCTAATTTGGTTTTGTATTGGATTATTATTTGATTTGTTATTTCTATTTGAGTATTCTATCATTTCGGTTTGTTGATTAAATTGACTTATTAGGTTGTTCTCTTATATTGAAATTGAGAAATCGATTTATGAGATGAGTACCAATTTATATTAGTTCAATAGATTTATTTTCCCTTGATGAACTTGAGAAAAGATTTGGAGGATGAGAACTTTGTGATAGATGGAGTTGTTGGCTCACCTAGAGATAGGGGCTTGGCATCTTTTTGGCTTGATAATTGTGAGTTTTTTATTTATATACTCCTTGGGTTTGATTTGTATGACAGAAATATCTATGGATTGGACTCAACAATAGGAAACTCACTACTTGAGAAAGAGTGAGTTTTGCAATATTGGAGGACCCTTGCCAATGTTTGAATGTGGATTCAATTTATTGAGAATTCACGTTGATTACATGGCTAATCTCCTTTTCTTACTTCCATCCCACTATTGTGATATTCTAAACTCTACCTTGTAATTGGGTTGATGTATTCTTATTGTACTCATTAGTAGTTAGTTGCATTTGATAGTAGTTATTGTCTTTATTTCTCTATTTTTAGTTGATTGAATAATAAAACAAGAGTGGAAGTAAGGGTAGTTGATGCGGTTTTAGGGATTCTTAAATACTTACCAACTAAACTATATGTTACATGATGAGTATGCTTACCCAAATATGTGTGTTCATGTGAGTTAAATTGGTATTTTAAATTAAAACTTGATTAAGCTTTGGGAACACAATTCTATAGCACACTAGCATATGCACAAATAAGCACATCACGCTGCACATATCACGATTTACATCCTTTATCGGGTATTAGGGTGGGGAATAGTGCGACCATTCATAGTGGAGTATTATTTAAAAAAAAAAACGATGATGGATTATTTTTCTTCAAAAACTATAAGTAAAAAGTATTTATCTATTTAAACCCCCCCTCCCTCCCCAATACTACCCAGTTGTTTGTGGTCAGATATACAGTACACTCAACTTCAAACTAATTTACGCAAAAGATTATCAATGATCAAGACATTCGAAATATGCAAAAGGTGGGGTTTAAAATTGTCCAAATTTAGATTGATGTCCAATTTGCCACCCTTAGGAAAGCAAAATGCCATTGCTAAAATTGAAGGGAAAATATATACTTGAACATAATTTTTAAAGACTAAGTATTTTAAAATTTTGTTTTTTTTTAGAAGGTAAAACATATATACAAAATTTTAACATCATATTCTAAAAGAACTAAGTTAAGTATTTTCCAATTTAGAGAGAGAGTAAAACAAACTTCATGCACTCTTTTCTCTTTGTTTCTGTAAAGTAGGATTGATAGCATTAGTAACAGTAACCTTTTGGAGGGAAAAGAAAAATCTTTTACAAGTTTCCTTCTATCAAAGGCAAATATTTTGGATCCGCAGTGCCTTGAGTTGCTTATGAAGAGTATGGTGAAATATGAGATACAATTAATAGCATGAGTGACTTTATGAGAAAAATTATTACTAAGTTTCCCACTACAAAAGGCAAATATTTTAGATTTGGAGAACCTATTTACTTATGGCGTAGGTTAGTATTAAACATATTAAAAGACATTAAGATAGTATTTGATATGCTAATAACAGATTTTAGTATATATATTTATTATATTAGAATTGCACTTAAAATTGGTATACCAACTTTATTGTTGTCTAACTTCCCTATCTGCATTGCAAG